>PVLD010004609.1:0-41699 GCA_004027595.1 Dinomys branickii
GTCCGCCCTACCACATCTCCCCCGGCATCTCAGAGAAATACGCCCAGTTTAAACTTCCCAGCCGAGGTTCCGGCATTCACGCTCACCAAGTCTGTCTCGAGCTGGTGGTGTTTATTAAGGAGGTTCGCTCCCTTGCTGCTCACCCGGTCGCCATCTTCCCCGGATCTGATTAGAAAGATTTCTGCAGAGTGGGGATTCTGCTTGAACGGCCTTTGTAATGTCCCATCCTCACATTGGATTGGACCACTCCTTTTGACCCTGCTGCTTCCTTTTCAGGCTGCACTTTCCCCTCTCTGATTTTGGACTACCTCTCAGGACCCTGCTTTCCCCTGGGCGATTGGGGAGGCTTCCACAAGCAGGGGCCTCTGAGGCTGAAGCTGTGAGTGCCGGAATGAGGGAGCGGGCTGAGGGTGTGTGCGGAGCGGTCACTCCTTCCTTTTCTGCCTCCTCTCCCTCTAACTGCGCCATGGCAGCCCTCTGAGCTTTTTCTCCAGGGAAGGTCTTGTTTGCTCTTTCTGAGAGTTTTCATTCCCATTTATCTTCTTCTTGTCTTCCTCATGTTGCTGTATTTCAGAATCTGGTTTGCGATCCTCCCGGGGCATCTGTCTCTGCTGTTCATCCAGTCGCCATCTTACCGGAAGTCCTCTCATTCTAATCCTTTTGAAGAAACATTAAATCTGCTGGGAGATAAAATAGGTAAAACCCTTAAAGACATAGACATAGAAAAGGACTTTCTAAACGGAACCCCTGTGGTACAAGAAATACTACAAAGAATCTACAAATGGGATCAAGTTAAAGAGCCTCCACACAAAGAGTAAAGACACAACCTACAGAATTGGAAAAAAGTTTTGCCAGTTATTCCTCTGACAGGAAACTAACATCTAGAATATATAAAGAACTCAAAAAAATTAGACCCCCAAAATAAAAGACCCAATTAAACAATAGGCAACTGAAATGAATAGATACTTCTCAGAAGAAATACAAATGGCCAATACATTCATGAAAAAAGTTCAAAATAGCAGGCCATTACAGACATGCAAATTAAAACATTATGTTAAAAAGAATTGCTATCATGAAGAAATCAATAACAAATGCTGGTGAGGCTGTCGGGGAAAGGAACACTTCTATAATATTGGCAGCAATGTAAACTAGTACAATCACTTTAGTGATCAGTATGGATATTCCAAAAAAATTAAAAAAAGAAATTTCATTTGATCCTATTTTTTTCTTTTAAGAGCTAGTCACCTGGATTTTCACATATCACAAATTAAAACTGGATGCATATCTTTTACCATGCACTAAAGTCTAAATGGATCAAAGATCTAAACATTAAAATATAAACATCAAATCTGCTGGAAGATAGAATCAGGAGAAGTCTGGAAGACACAGGTGTAGGCAAAGACTTTATGAACAAAACCCTGATCGCACAAGAACTATCACAAAGAATTAAGAACTTGGATCTCATTAAAAAGCTTTCGAGGCTGGGGATATAGCTCAGTGGCACAAGCACCTGCCTGGCAAGCACAAGGTCCTGAGTTCGATTTCTGATACAAAAAAAAAGCTTTGCACAAGGGAAACCACCAACAGAGTGAAGAGACAACTCACAGTGTGGGAAAAAATGTTTACCAGCTGTTCCTCAGACAAAGGATTACTATCAAGAACATATAAAGAACTAAAAAAAAAAATCAGATCCCCTAAATGTAAAACCCAATCCAAAAATGGGCATCTGAGATGAATACACACTTCTCAGATGAATAAATACAAACAGCAAATAAATATATGAAAAAATATTCAATATCACTGATCAAGATATGCAAATTAAAACAACACTGAGATTCCATCTCACCCCAGAAAGAATAGCTATTATCAAGAAATCAACCAATAACAAATGCTGACAGGGCTGTGTGGGAAAAGGAGCCCTTCTCCACTGTTGGTGGGAGTGCAGACTGGTGCAACTTCTGTGGAAATGAGTATGGAGATTCATCAAGAAACTACAGTTAGAGGTTCCATTTAACCCAGCTATTCCCCTCCTAAGTATTGTCCCGAAAGAATTAAAAGTGTCATACCACAGCAATATATACAGACCCATGTTTATAGCAGCAGTTTGTAATAGCCAAATCTTGGAAACAGCCCAAATGCCCACCAACTGGTGAATGGATAAGATGTGGGGAGGAGGGTATACAATGGAGTACTACTCTGCCATAAAGAAGGATACACTTGAGACATCTCTGGGAAAACGGATGCACCTTGAGAACATACTCTTAAGTGATGCACATGTGTGAATACCAGGAATACGTTGTTTTCCTGGTGTGAGAAACCAGAAGTGTAACTAAGGACCAAAGTGTATAACAGGTACTGTGAAACAGGAGGAAAATGTTCAAATGCAGAAGGGAAAAAGGGAGAGAAGGGGAAAATTTTTAAAAAGAGAAAACTAGGAATCAAACTGTAAGTGGGGAGGGGAGGAGGGGTTTGATGGGAGGGTAGGAATTGGGGAAAAAACAAGGTATATCATGTACAGGTACATCTCCGTGATGAATGTGACCATTATGTATATCTCAAATTTATATTTTATCTAAATCAATAAAATCTGATTTAAAAAATAGCTAAACACGTCTGTGAGGCATGGTACATGCCTGTAATCCCAGCACTCAGAAATCTGAGGTAGGAGAATTGCTGTGCGTTTGAAGGCAGCCTGGGCTACATAGTAAGTCCAAAACCAGCCTAAACTACATTGTGAGACCCTATTGGGAAAAATCAAACAAAACAAAAATAGAGCTAATCACTTTTATTTCACCTTGATGGGAAAAGATAAAAAATTTAATAGCCGGTCTTTGAGACACAGGGAAACTTCATTCCAAAATAAATTCAGTTGAATTAAAGATTTAAATTCATAAAATGAATGCAGACTGGTGAAACCACTGTGGAGATCTGTTTGGAGATTCCTCAGCAAATTAGGTCTAGAGGTCCCATTCAACCCAGCTATTCCCCTTCTGGGTATTTTCCCAGAAGATCTGTAAACATCACATTGCCACAATATATGTGCACCTATGTTTATAGCAGCGTAATTTTTTTTTCTGGTACCGGGGATCGAACTCAGGACCTTGTGCTTGCCAGGCAAGCACTTACGCCACTGAGCTATACCCCCAGCCCCTTAGCAGTGTAATTTGTAATAGCTAAGTCGTGGAAGCAACCCAAATGTCCATCCACTGAGGACTGGATGAAAAAACTGTGGCATTTTTATATAGTGGAATATTATTCAGCTATAAAGAAAGACAAACTTGAGGCTTTTATAGGCAAATGGTCACAATTAGAGACCATACTCAATAAGTGAAATAAATCAGATGTGCATGTACAAGCAACGTATTGTACCACTAGTGTAAAAACCTGAAAGTGGGAATATAAATTAGGAGATATAAAGGAAATTGCTCAAAAGTAAAGAGCAAATGGGATGAGGGGAAGGAGAAAAGGAAGAAAGGGATAATATGTATGTATGTATGTGCAGGTTGGCTAACATAGTTGTACTACTGACTTATGTCACTTTATTGTAATGAACAGTTAATGAGTAGTTGTTTGATCAGTCTTGTATGTCTATATGTGTTTTCCTGAGCATACACTTTGAAGTTATCAATATGTAATACAACAACCATTGTTAATTCCGTCACCTTGTCTGTAATTCAGTTTTGATTGTACTGTTCTTGTGCTACTTTGTGTCTGTTTGTTAATGTTTTTGTTCTTTTACTTTTAAAATAAATGCATAAAATGAAACCCAAAGGTACTAGAAAAAATGTAGAAAGAATGACCATTAAATATGATGGATTTATCTGGGTGTGGTAGCACATGCCTGTACTCCCAGTACTCAGGAAGCTGAGGCAGGAGGATCTCCATGAATTTGAGGCCAGCCTGGACTACATAAGCGAGTTCAAGGCCACCCTGCACTACATAGCGAAACTCTGTCTCAAAAAAAGAAAAAGAAAAGATGGACTGGCCATATGGTTTTATCTTCCCTACCTGGTGATGAGCTCAAACCTGCCTCCCAGAGATGTACCTACGTCCTAATCCCCAGAATCTGTTATCTTATATGGCAGACTTTGATTCAGTTAAGGATCTTGGGGTGAGGAGATTATCCTGGAATGGGCTCTTGGTACAATCACAAGTATCCTTGGAGGAAGGAGTTAAAATAGATTTGACCCAGTTGAGAGGAGGAAGCAAAGTGACCACGAGGCAGAAACTGGAGTGATAGGACCACATACCAGAAATGCCAACAACCTCCA
Source organism: Dinomys branickii (assembly GCA_004027595.1). Lineage (NCBI taxonomy): Eukaryota > Metazoa > Chordata > Mammalia > Rodentia > Dinomyidae > Dinomys > Dinomys branickii. Next base: position 4,272 of record PVLD010004609.1, read on the forward strand.
GAAGCTGCAAGAGGCAAGGTCAAGACCTTCCCCTAAAGCATGGAGGGAATGTGGCCTGCTGGTACCTGCATTTGCAGGTAGTGAAACTGATTGCGGACTCCTGCCTCACAGAACTATGACACAGTACATTTCTGTGGCCTTACGCCACTGATTTTGTGGTAATTGGTACAGCAGCCCCAAGAGGTTATGGTGCTGCCCAAGCCACCCACCCTCTACAGAAGCAGCACGTAAGGGCGGGGAAAATGACCTAATTCATGATAAATGGCAAAATGTAATTTTGATAGATATTTAGAAGATGGAAAATGAATGAGTGGAAACCAACTCACTTACCCTAACAAACCTGATTAGAAACCAAGAGCTGGGAAGCGGGTGTGAAGAAGACAGGGGTCAGTTCCCCTAGGAAGCAGACAAAGGCTCACCAAGCAGGGGTGCAGGGAGTGTGCGGGGCAGAAGTTGGGGATCACGCGCAAGTATAAATATGGACCTTGGTTCCTCTGTCCCGTGAGTCCTGCTCTGATACCGGTGTGCCCTGAGCTAAATGCGTCCCTGGCTCTCACCCGGAGTCCATGCTGCAATCCCACCACCACCCGAGCTGCACACATCTGTTCTGCTCATCAGTTCCTTCAGCTGGAAAGAACTAGTCCTGGATTCTTCCTGAAGGTGAGGGGCCAGAGAAATGCCGTGCTGGGCCAGCTATGGGATTCTTGCAACCGCTCTGCACCATGCAAGGAAGTCAAGCTTTTTCATGGTGCCACAGCAGTCTCTGCCACATGCTGAGAAGCATATTAGCCTAAAATTTCAGAACACTGGGAATCCTGACATCCTAAAATCATCCAGACTGAAAATCTAGGTCACAAAGTGCCTCCAGCCCAGTAGTCCTGCTGGCACCAGACTTTTCAATAGAATAAACAATTCTAGATAGAGCAACACTCTTGAAATTCTGAGAAAAATTATCTTGCAACAGTAATATCTACCATACCTAGTAAGCAGCAGTCACAGAAAGCTTTGGAAGCATGAAAAAGACACACCTAGGAGCAGAATAGCACTGTGTTTGAGGACTTGAGGAAAAATTATTACTAACAGTTTGCCAAATCTGTCAGTGCTCTTGGGGGGTAAAAGTGCTTCTGTAGAAAATTAAGCAATTGACCAACTATGAGGGGGGCTGGTATTTTTTAAAATTCTAGCTAGGTGTGGTGGCACATGCCCATAATCCCAGCACTTGGTAGGCTGAGGCAGGAGGATCATTGTGAGTCTGAGACCAACCTGGGCTACAAAATGAGTTCAAGGCCAGCCTGAACTGCATAGCAAGATCCTTTCTCAAAAAGACCAAAATAAATAAATAGAAAAAAAATTTTATGTTTATAATTATGAATTGATAAGTGATGGTTGTATACATTTATGGAGTATAAAACAATGTTATAATTTAGGAACACACACAAAAAGTAAGCAATTCACATACCTGTCACATCAAATGCTTATCATTTCTTGTGGTGAGAACATTTGAAATGTACTCCTCAGTGATTTTGAAATTCTCAACACATTAATATTTATTATGTTCACCACATTGTGAAATATATCTCAAAAGTTGAAAAGGAAAATTTCATTCCTTCTAGCTGTGGCTTTGTGTCCTTTGACCAGTATCTCCCTATTCCCCTCACCCTGGATCAGCAATCACTACTGCCAGGAAGACCAGATTCTACAGGAAAGAAGACACGATTATGATATACCATTTGGCTTAGTGGTGAACAGTATTTGGTGGACACAACAAGGTAAACACAAGCTTTTGACTTAATATTTGATAGAACCACACTAGAAAGCATGAGGGAAGTCAGGCGGGGGAGTGTTGGAGTTTGAGAAGATGTCAAAAGCTTCCATCATTTACTTTCTAGGGTCACAGTATATATGTTTATTTTACATGATGTACAAAGTCATTACATCACTGAACAAGAATGAGCAAAAACTGAGGCTAAGTATCTATCAGTTGAAGTCTAAACATCAGTTAAGCGCAATATAGTGCTGAAAACAGAATAAAACAAAGGAAAAGTCAAGACTCATGGGTCAAGAATGCTGTACCTGTGGGAAAACATGAACGCACAGGTCGGTGTATCCGTACACGTACTAGCACTGAAGCCAGGCTCTGCGCAGACTTCTGGAAAGACCAGCTCCGAGAGGAGAATTGGGGTCACTGCAACTACAAAACCTATTTTTCACCGTGTATCATTTTGTCATTTAAAGTTTTATCCTAGTGAATGAATTACCTATGTATTCAAATGAATAGCTCTTAAAGAAAAATCAACTTGTTAAGAGAACGACAACACATAGAAGTAACCTTAATATCTCAGCTTCATAGATGAAGCTTAAAATGTCACCTCTGTATTTTTAGGCTTTTTCCTTTAGGTGGCAGCAAGTGCATTTTTTTTAAATATCCGGCTGACCAACCTTTAAGAGAAAATCAGTAATAGTGTTCGGATGTCTTGGTTTTCCTTTTTGTAATAAAATAGTAGCACCTCGGTTCACAAATGCTTTGTTTACGGACAATTTTGTTCCCAAACAGAAGCATTTGGCAAAATTTTGTTTTGGCCGTGAACTCTGCATCAGGTGACAAACACAAGGGCAGCCATCTTTCCCTGCTGAACCGGAACGCGGCCATCTTTCTTGCACAAACGCGAAAATGGCCATCTCTTAAGAATCCAGGAATGAATTAAAGTTCATGAACCACGGTACCACTGCTTGTCTTCAAATGTTAAGGATACATTTATAAAATGTATGGTGCTGAAATGTTCCTAAGTACTGTTATACAATAAAATGAAACAAAAGAATTACAAAGTCAAGCAATTATAAAACATCAAATATTTGCCAAACTGTTAAGAATCTTTATGTCTAGCCAGGCATAGTGATGCACATCTATAATCCCAGCACTCGGGAGGCTGAGGCAGGAGGATCGTTGCAAGTTTGAGACTAGCCTGGGCTACAAAGTGAGCTCAAGGCCAGCCTGAACTGCATAGTGAGGCCCTATCTCAAAAAGAAAAAAAATCATTACATCCAGGTGGTAGAACAATAAATAGGTGAATTTGTTTTGCTCTTTGTGCTCCTCTGAATTTTCTACAGTGAATGTGGTATTTTTAAACATCTTGTTTATTTTCCAGCCCCAAATTGAGCCATTGGATCCTTCTTAGGCTTTTCATAATTGAAGATGGACTTAAGTTTTATCTGGTCCTCAAGTAGTTATAATACAAACAAGCCCTTCAGTGTTTTTATATGAAGTTTTTTTATTAATACATGTTTGTCATATGTAATAAACACATTCATCGTGGGGAGTTAGTACCTGCATATATCTCATTGGAATCGTCTTTGTTAATTCCTTACCTGTGAGATGAAAATGATAGAAACTTATGAAATTTACCACAATACAACTAGAACTTACAGTTCAGCCTTCTTTCCACCTCTCACACCAATCATTTTCTAAATGAATGATTTTGTTTTTTCTTTGGGACACCCACAGATCATCCAGTTTCAGAACCCACCAAACCTAGATTCCTGATGACAAAGCATGCCAAAATACTCTGACAGTTTTTAAAATATTCTTGAGTGAGGCAATCTAATCTGTGATGTGAAGGGGTATTTGTGGGGTAACCTATAAGCTCCCCATTATCTAACTCCCCAGACAGGGGACCAAGTTCGCACACTTTGTATTCTCTGTTGCCTACCCCCATTATCTGCTACTCTTCAAGTGTTGAAAATCATTTGTAGAACTGAAAAATTGTATGGAGGTGTAAAATCCTGCCCGTTTCCTCATTCACAGAGTAGTTGAGGGCAAGTCCTCACAGAGTTGTTGTGAGGGGCCAGCAGGAAGGTATTCCTATGGCTTGCAAAGAGGCCACAGACACGTTCCCCCATTCCCAAGAGAGTTTTGGGGACAGGTATGCAGATCCTGCCAAGTCATCACAGTGGTACAGAGCAGACTGGCCATGAGCTAGGCCAGTAATGGCGAAATTTTTAGAGCTCTCAATGACCAAAACAGCCCCGCTGCAGCACGCGTGCCATAGTTCACCACCACTGCTAGACTGAGGAAAAGGAGTTCACCTTCTCTCTTGGAAAAGATGTATCACCATGTTTACCTGTGAGACTAAGAAGAAAACAAATATGCATGATTTATAAATCCCTCAGTCAAAAATGCAAAGGATCGTGGAACAACCAGTGAGAGTGAGAATTCCAAAAACCAGGTGCCACCGTGATGCAGCCATCCTGCCCCCTGCTACACACACCAGGAAGAAATGAAAACAGGGATTTGAACAGATGTTTGCACACCCACGGTCACAGCAGTGTTATCCACACTAGCCTCAGGTGAAAGTAACCAAGTGCATGGACAGAATGAATAAACATGTGGCATGTACAGGCAATGGAATATTCAAGTCTTTAAAAAGAAGACATTCTGACACATGCTACGACAATCTTACAGACACTGTGCTACCTGAAATAAGCCAGTCACAATACAACAAATACTACAGTGTTCCACATATACCAGGTTTCTAGAGTAGGGAGACACATACAGAGAGTGGAATGGTCTTTGTCCTGAGCCGGGTGGATACAGTTTAAAGGGCATCAAGTGTAAATATTACAAAGCAGAAAGAATTCTAGAGATGGCTAGTGGGGGTGATTACACAACCATGTCAATAATACAGGGTCACTGAACTTTGCACTTAAAATGGTTAACGTGGTAAATTTCATGTTATGTGCATTTTACGGCAATAAAAAAGACACCAAAGAGGGTTGGGGATGCAGCTCAGTGGAAGAGCTCTTGCCTTGCATGCACAAGGCCCAGGGGGAAAGGGGAAAGGGAGAGGGGGGAGGAGGCGAGAAGGAGGGAGGGGAGGGAGAGAGAGGGAGAGAGGGAAGAGAGAGAGAAAGAAAGAGAAGACTATCCAGATGAAACCAGGAAGTCATGAATATTTTACCAATTATCTTACCAAAAAGATCGGAGGAACTGTCCTATAATATAAATGTAAATTATTCCCAGGTGTTAGTAATTGTTAACACTGCATATGGTCCTTACTATGTTAGGAACAGTGCTAAGGAATTTAAATGCATTAGCTTAATTTTCAAAACCATCTGATAAGGTAGGTATTATTTTGGTCACTTTCAGGTTAAGAAAGTATAGAAAGTTTAAAACATTGGCTCAAGGTTCATGAGTAATAGACATCAGATTTGACCTCAGATTTACTGTTAAATACATTGTTCATTCAGAGTTTGAGTTCTATTTTGTACAATAAAAGTTTTGTAGGCTCTTTCATGTCTTAAACATTTCTTTAAGGAATTTCTAAAGATAGAAATCTGCCTTAGGTGCCTCTAGATGACATTTATGGGCTGAGGGTAGAGTTCAGGAGTACAGAATGTGCTTAGCGTGACCAAGACTCTGGGTCTGAAACCTGGAAGAAAAAACAAGTGACATTTATGTGACCAGAGGACAAGAATTGGGCAACATTTCTTGCAAAAGTGTGCCTAAAACAATGTCATGGGCCTCGTGTTAACTGTGGAATTAGAGGGATCAAGTCGAAGACCCAAGAGAAAGGGACCAGCAAAGCTCTAGTGAAAATGACCACATCTTCCTTTTTAGGTACAAATAATCCGTGTCACTTTTAAATTTCTTTATTTTCATACTTTATACACAATAGTAATTTAAGACCATCATAAATTAGGCAAAATATTGGGACCAACCCCCCCCAAAACTAGAGATTTATTGATAATTTAAAGGAACCCATCTTGCCCTAAAGAAGTAACTGGATATGTTACAGCGTTTGCTTTTCAAACGTGCATGTGGTTGAACACGTGCATTTAGGTGACAGCAAAACTTCTTTAAAGAAAATGAGATTAATAAGAGCAATAGGAAACAAGACAGAGTAGCCGCAGCACACAAAATGCTTTGAGAAGAAAAAACAAAAACAAAACAAAAAGCTTTGAGAAATTTCTGAAAGGTGCAAAGCGGATGGGTAAATGAGCAAGTATGCAGAAACCGCAGCCCAGTGCGCAGGGAATGAGCACGTGTCTCCCCACGGGAGCCCGGAGAGGCTCCGCACTTGGTCAACAACGCTGTGATGGGCTGTGCGGCAATTATCAGTGGTCTCATTACAGACCTGGATTCAGTGCCCTGGGACAGCTGGGCCCCTTTCCTAAGACCTGTGTAAACAGAACTTGGCAGCTGAGCCTTTGGCTCTCTGGCTAAAAGTCAGGGCACTGTCCTTTGGGAAGCAAGCAGTCAGTCCAGACAGTGTTCCTCATGAGGGTCCTTTGGCCCAAGAAGAGATGCTGAGGAAACTGAATCTCTCACAGTAAGCTCAGAGGTGAAACAATTCAACAGACTCGAACTGCATCTCCTTTACCTGTGCTCCTCAGGGTTCCTACCTTGCTTGTCTACTCTTTTTTATCTTTAGTTGACATATAGTAATTGTATGACCTCGATGTGATTGCATATGCCTGTAATCCCAGTACTCCGGGAGGCTGAGGCAGGAAGATTGAAAGTTTGAACCCAGCTCAGGCAATCTAGTGATTCGGTGAGACCTTGTCTCACAATAAAATTTTAAAAGTCTGTGGATGTAACTCAGTGCAAAGGCCCTGGGTTTAATCCCCAGTACTGCAAAATAATAACAGCATATAGCTATGTGGAACAGGGAAATAATTCAATATATGTAAATAATGTGTAAATAACAAATCAGGATAATTAGCATTTTCATCTTCTTACCATTTATGTTTGGGGCTTTTGAACCCCTCACTCCCAGTTCCTTATATAATATATAATATGGTACATATTTCATAAATCCTTGTCATACTGATTTTATCTTGGTACACACTGCCCAACCTCCCACTATGTCCCTCCCCTCCCGACCCTGTAGTGATCACTATTATTTCTTCCCCTTAGAGGTAAAGATTTCTGCTCACAGGAAATTCTTTCAGGAAACCTTCTTGTCCACAATTTCCACATGATTTGTGCAAAACTCTAGTCAGTTATTTTATTTAAGAGAAAAGGTTTCCCAAAGGAACAGACCCGAACAATTGTAGAGGAACCCCATAAAGATGTTTATACAAAAGCATTTGGTTTTTAATTCATCCATAAGAATGGATGACAGGGAACATCAGACTGTTGAGAAAAATATAAAAGCAAAATCTTCACACAAATAAAACAAGTTGACTCGAAGGAAAAAAGACAATCCATGAGGAGGATTAACTAATTAACCACAAATCAACCCCATTCCCAACACCTGTGTTAGATCATTAAGGGAATGAATATTTAACACAATATGGGCTGCGGATATAGCTCAGTGGTAGAGCACTGCCTGAGCATGCAAGAGACCCTGGATTCAAACCCCAGTACCATGCCCCCCCAAAACAGTGGAAAAACGCAATTAGGATTATCAGAGAACTTTATAATTTATTACATTATTAAAACAATTACAGTTTGCTGTGAAAAGCAAACAGGAGGATGCAGAAGAGACCTTGGAAGTTAAAAGGTAAAGATCAAACGAATAGCTAATAGTAGAGACGGGTGAAAATCTATTTGGTTACCTGGAAGATAAAGTAAAATGACAGAAAACATAACGGAACAATAAGGAAAAATTGAAATTAATCCTAGGAAATTGAATATTATAAAAATGTCGTTTCAGAAGGTATGAGGAACTATGGAGAAAATAATCCAAAAATAATAAAATTTCTGACTCTAAAGTGCTTTTAGATTAGAAAACCCCACCAATTAATAAGCAAGAAGAAGTACACACACACACACACACACACACACACACACACACACACACACACACACACACCCTCAGGACATACCGGTGTGCTGGTGAAATTTTAGAACATTAAGAAGAAGAAAATCCTACCAGATTAAAAAAAGAACTGGGCGTGGTGGTGCACATCTGTAATCCCAGCATTTGGGAGGGTGAAGGAGGAGAAGCACCATGAATTTGAGGCCAGCCTCGAACCAAAAATTAAATAGTAAATAAATACATGCATAAAAATAAAAAAAATAAAAAACGTAGAACAGTAATTATATTGCCATCCAATTTCTCTTAAGCAATTCTAATCACTAGAAGAGAATCATTAATAAAAGCCTATCAAGAGTCTATCTGGTGTGCTGCATTTGTCCTATACTTCTGGAGTAAATCAGTGAATTAAACACACAGAAATCTTGACCTCATAGCTTTTACACTCTTTTTTGTTTGTTTGTTTTAAAGAGAAAAAAGTAAACATAACAGTGAAACCGAGTTTCAGAACAGCTTAGTACAACAGTTACAATAGTTGACACATTGGGTATTGTTGTCTTCCTATAGCTATTCAGAGAACAAGGAACAGGCATGATATCTTGTCCAAGCAATATGAGCACAAACCTTTCTTTTCAGTGAACTAAGAAAAACTATCTTGTGTATACATACATTTTTTTCCTTTTCCCTTTCTTCCTTTCCCCTTCCCTCATCACAGCTTGCCTTTTCCTTTGAACAGTTTCTTCCTATTTCACAATATCTATTGTGCATTTTGAATCTTTTTCCCATTCAGTGTCTCTCACTCATGAGACAATATCGTGTTTACATATATGGATCTGATCTACTTCACTTATGAGTATGGTCTCGAGTTGCATCCATTGACCTATGAAAGTCTCCAGTTTGTCCTTTTTTATGGCTGAGCAGTGCTCCACTGTATTAAAAAAATCTTTTTTATCCATTCCTCAGTTGATGGGCATTTTGGTTATTTACAAGACTTTGCTATTACAAATTGTGCTGCTATAAACATGGGGACACATATATTACTACAGTTGATGGGCATTTTGGTTATTTACAAGACTTTGCTATTACAAATTGTGCTGCTATAAACATGGGGACACATGTTACTGTGGTATGATGTTTTTAATTTTTGTGGGAAGATACACAGATGTCTCTAGATCTGTGAGGTATGTTAATGGTATTTTGATTGGGATTGCATTAAATCTGTATAGCAGTTTAAGGAGTATGGCCATTTTCACTGTGTCAGTTCATCTTATCCAAGAGCAAACGATTTCTTTCCATTTTCTAATGTCCTCTCCAATGTCCTTTTTTAGGGTACTGTAATTTTCACTGTATAGATCTTTTACCTCTTTTGTTACATTGATTCCTAAGTATTTCATTTTTTAAAAATACCATTATGAAGAATGTGCTTTCCCTAATTTCTCTTTCTGTGAATTTTTTGATTATGTACAGGATTTTATTGATTTTTTAGTGTTGACTTTGTATCGCACTACACTACTGAATTTGAATATTAAATCTACAAGGTTCTTTTTTGGTAGTTTTTGGGGTCTCTATGCAGATTATCATGTCATCTGCAAATAATAATTTAACTTCTTCCTTTTCTATCTTTACTCCCTTTATTTTTTCCTCTTCTCTAATTGTTCTGGCTAATGTTTCCAGAACTATATGACTAGGAGTGGTGATAGTGGACATCCTTGTCTTGTTACTGGTTTTAGAGTGAAAGCTTTCAGTTTTTGACCGTTGGATATGACGTTAGCTATTTGACTGTAGCAGATGGCTTTCACAAGATTGAAGTAAAGAGCCAGGGATATAGCTCAGTGGCACAAGTGCCTGCCTGGCAAACACAAGATCCTGAGTTTGATTCCCAGTACAAAAAAAAAAAAAATTGAGATAAAGAGTATTTATTCCAATTTTCTGTCAGATTTTTATCATGAATTGGTGTTGGAGTTTGTCAGATGCTTTTTCTGCATTTATTGAGATGACCATGTGATTTTTGTCTTTGGTTTTGTTAATGTGGTTTATTACATTTATTGATTTATATATGTTGAACCATGCCTGCATCCCTGGAATGACTCCTACTTGGTCATGGTATATAATCTTCTTGATGATTTGCTGCATTCTGCTTGCCAGTATCTTACTAAGGAATTTTATATCAATGTTCACTAGGGAAATTGGCCTGTAGTTTTCTTTCTTAGATGGGTTCTTCTCTAGTTTTGGAATCAGGGTAATGCTTGCTTCCAGGAATGATTTTGGAAGCACTGCTTTCCCTTCCATTTTTAAAAAGAGTTTTAGCATTAATAGCATTAGTTCTTCTGTAAATGTCTTGTAGAATTCAACAGAGAATCTATCAGGCCCTGGGCTTTTCTTTGCTGGTAAATTTTTTATTACATTTTAAATTTCATTAGCTGATATCATTTACTTAGATTTTTTTTATCTTCTTGATTTAGTTTTGGCAATTCAATTGTGTCTAGGAATCTGTCCATTTCTTCTGTGTTTTCCATCTTATTAGAATATAGGTTCTTATAGTAGGTACTGAAAATCTTCTGGATTTCTGTGGGATCCATTATGATTTCCCCCTTTTCATTCCTAATTGCTTGAATTTGTATTTTTTCTTTCCTCTTTTTAATGAGGTTGACTAATGGTTTATCAATTTTCTTTATTCTTTCAAAGAACCAACTTTTCAATTCATTGATTCCTTGTATTGTTTTCTTATTCTCCATTGCATTAATTTCTGCTCTTATCTTTATAATTTCCTCCCTCATCAGAACTTCGGGTTTGATTTGTTCTTCTTTTTCTAGAAGTTTGAGATTCAATATTAGGTTGTTTATTTGAGCTCATTCTGCTTTCCTGATGTGTCAGTTCATCACTATCAATTTCCCTGATAGGACTGCTTTTATTGTACCCCATAAATTTTGGTATGTTGTATTGGCATTATAATTTAATTGTATATACTGTTTAATTTCCTCTTTAATTTCCTTTATGACCTATTGGTTGTTCAGAAAGGGGTTATTTAATTTCCATGTGTTAATGTAGTTTTTGTGGTTTTCTTTGTCATTGATTTCCAGTTTCATTGTGCTATGGTTAGATAATACGCATGGGATGATTTCAGTTCCTCTATATTTACTTAAATATGTCTTGTCTGCTAAATATATTTGAAAAATGTCACATGTGCAGTTGAGAAGAGTGTGTATTCAGATGTTTTGGAGTGGAACACTCTGTAGACATCTATCAAGTCCATTTGTTCACAGGCTTGGTTTATTTATTTATTTAGTCTTCTTGAGACAGGGTCTCGCTATGCAGTTCAGGCTGGACTTGAGCTCACTTTGTAACCCAGGCTGGTCTGGACTTGAGCTCACTTTGTAACCCAGGCTGGTCTCAAACTTGCAACAATCCTCCTGCCTCAGCTTCCAGAGTGCTGGGATTATAGAAATGCACCACCATGCCCTGATAGCTAGGTTTAATTCTAATATTTCTTTGTTGATTTTTTGTCTAGTTGATCTATCCATTTGTGAGATTGCAGTGTAAAGGTGCCCACTACAACCGTGTTAGTGCTTATTTGGTTTTTCCTGTCTGTTAGTATTTGTTTTATCTAATTGGGTGACCCTGTGTTTGATGCATAAATATTTCTGATGGTTATCTCTTTTTGTTGGAGTTTTCCCTTAACAAGTATGTAGTGACTTCTTTGTCTCTTTTAACCAGTTTGGACTTAAAGTCTGCATTGTCTGCAAATAGAAAAACGACCCTGCTTTTTTCTGGGTTCCTGTAGCATGGAGAATTGTTTTCCATCTTCTGATTTTTAGCCTACGAATTTCTTTTTGTGTTAGATGTATTTCCTGAATGCAGAATATTGTTAGATCTTGTTTCTTGATCCATTCTGCCTGTCTTTTTCTTTTGAGTGGTGAGTTCAGACTATTTATGTTGATGGTTATAACTGACATCTATTGGCTTTTCTTTTTCATATCCTTTCCCTGTGGTTTGTTCCCTGTCTTTCTACTTTGTTTAATTGCTTGGCATGCCTGCTGGCTGCTTTCTGTTGATGTTTCTGTGTTTGTGATCCTTGTTACCTTTCTAATATAGTCTTTCATTTTGGTACCGGGAATCAAACTCAGGACCTTGCACTTGTTGGGCAGGCACTTGTGCCACTGGGCTATATCCCCTACTTTAATATATTCTTCAAAGCATTCTACTGAGCTGGTTTGTTGATCATAAATTTCTGAAGTTCTTTGTCATGGAAGTATCTTATTTCTCCATCAATTTTGAAAGATAATTTTGTGGTGTACATAAATCTGAGTTGAAGATTGTTTTCATTTAGGGCTCAAAATACTTCCCTCCAAGCTCTTTTGATTTGAGGGTTTATGTTGAAAAGTCTGCTGTGTTCTGATGGGCTTTCCTTTACAGGTAATATGTTTCTTTTCTCTAGCTGCTTTTAATGTTTTGTTCTTGTGGTGAATTTCTGGATTCTTGATTATTTTATGCCTTGGTGTAGATTTATTTTGGTCATGGTTATTTAGAGCTCTATATATTTCATTTATTTGTATGTCAAATTCTTTTTCCATGTTTGGGAAAGTTTCCATCATTTTTTCTTTTTTTTTCTACCACTATTTCTGTGAAGAGGTTTTTAATAGTTTTTGTGCTGTCTCCAGCTTTCTCACTGATTCCAGTCAGTCTTATGTTGTTGTTCTTTGTTTCATCCTATAGCTGTTGGATTAATTTTTCATGGTCTCTGGCAACTTTTAAAATATTTTTCTTTTCCTGGTCACTGACCATGTTCCTGCCTTCTAAATCTGATATTCTGTGCTTGCCTTCATTCAGTGTGCTGCATGTACTTCCAATGGAGTTTCTAATCTCCTGCATTTCTGTTTACATCTGTTTTATGGATTCCATTTTTTGTCTACGTTTGGCGTCCGTGGTTACCGTGGCTTTCCAATAGCTCCTCCCTTTGTTTATCTGCATCTTTTGTTTGATAGTCATTTCCTTTTGCACCCTAGAGATGATTATTTCTGTGGCCTCTTCCACTTGTTTTTTCACTTCTGCTGCTGTCGTTTTAGAGAGTTGCACTTGTTCTCTTCCAATTTCATCACCTTTTCTGTTCTGGACTTGTACTGGGTGGGCCGTGCATCTGGGATTACATTTTGCCTCTTTGTCTTGTCATTTGCTATTTTATGTTGTTTTCTGCATTGATGCTCTTAGATTTCTAATGTTCGGTAGCCTTATCACTGATGTCAAGGCTCTTCTCGGAGCTGTCTGTTCCTCCAGATGTCTCCCCTCACTGGCACTGCCCTCCTGGGGTAATGGAGGAAGGAAGGAGTATGAGCTCTTAGCTTCCATGGCAGAAGATCTTCAAAAATAATGGATATTATAATTAAGCCTGGTTAAACACGAATGTGAAATGAAGACATCATTTAAAGTACCAAATTTTAGAAAGAGTATTTCTTATATAAAAGAAAGGTCAAAGAAGTATTTCAACAAATTCAAAGCAATCCAAGAAAATAAACAAGAAATAATATCATCTGAGTGCTCTGGCGGAAGTACAGATATCCAGAAAAGGGGGGAAATAAACACAGGAAAGAAGGAGGGGAAAGAGAGAAGGAACAAAGGATATTAGACTTTAAAACTTAGAAGAATCTCTTTCAAAGTGCAAAATTTGAATTAAATCTAATTACATTTTCTTTCAATTTTTTTTCTCACTACTAAGTTGATAATTATAGTTGACAGTTGTGGAAGATCTATGTGCCCAGCATTGTGCTCACTGCTTTATATGGATTATGTCTTAGTTACTTTCCTTGTTGCTGAGACGGAATATCCAATAACCAAAGTAAAAGAAGGAAAGGTTTACTTAGCTCACAGTTTATAGAGGTTTCAGTTCATAATCAGTTGGCTCCAGAGCAGGGTTGCTTTGCAGAGGAAAACAGTTCATAGTGAGCAGAAGACAGCAAAATCAACAACCAACTCTGATAGCATCTTTCTGCCCTTTTATACCCTATCTAGGCTGCTGGGCTTAGGTTGCTGCCAAACCAATCAGTGAATTGACCGCACACTCTTAGTCCCAGCTTCACACTCTAGATCTAGCCACCTCTGAGAAGCCTGCACCCTCCATGACTGCATGAGGCTTTGGGGATGGGAATCTAGACACAAATCATGACAGATTATCATTTTAATCCTCAGAAGGCTTCCTTATAATTAGGGCAGAATATAAATATCAAAATCATGAATGTGTAGGTGATCACACACATTCTGTGGATGCAACTGAGAGGCGAACCCTCTTATACAACGGGAATAAAAATATTCCATCGAGATAAATAAATACAGAAATAGAAGTTTTGGTATTTAATAAAGAGTAATTGGGCATGATGGTACATATCCAGCACTCAGGAGGCTGAGGCAGGAGGATCATTGCAAGTTTGAGACCAGCCTGGGCTACAAAGTGAGCTCAAGTCCAGCCTGAACTGTATAGCAAGACCCTGTCTCAAAAAGACAAAAAAAAGAAGAATTTTAAAGAAAATATTTAATTAAAAACATAACAATATAACACAAATTGGAGATGGAAGGGAACAGAGAACTTGAAAGGAAGTACAAATACAAGAAATTTCTCATCTTTATCAATGGAAGTCAGTACTTCCTAAGGTTAATAAATAGAAAAAAAAAGTTGATATATAAGAAAACAAAGCTATATCATTTAAAATTACAATGACAACTGTTACACATTTAACAAAAACAGCAGGTAATTGTGTATGTTTGTAAAGATTAAACCCAAGCTGGAATGGGATGGAAAATATTCATTTTATATCTTTCTGTGCCGATAAGTCCTCATGTACACAAATAATTTTTTATAATAATAAATATCAGTGATATTAAATAAATGTTTATGTATACCTGACATTACATACTTTAAATAAATAATTCAAGAAAATATATCCAATGCTCTTTCCCACAATACACCAGTAACATTTAAACACTGCACATAACTGAAAACAGAGTTGCTTAGTCACAGCTGATAATAACCCTGAAAAACACTGGCAGCACAGGCTCAGCTTTTAGGAAATATGTCCTTGATCAAAGGGAATTTTATGTATGAATTATCCTGTCTTTCTAAATTGAAAAAAAAAGGTAAAAATTCTTTCTCCAGATTTTCTGCTTTTGAGTTTGGAGATAGTCGCCCACACTGTGTCTTAATCCTATGGATGTTACGGGTCACTCAAGACTGCTCAACTGAACACTGGGATTTCTGCATAAAGGAATTTATCACAGAGGATTACTCATCTGTCAGGCTGTAATAAAATGTAGCTTTGTACTAAGTGACCTTCTTTAGCTGTTAATATTTGTTGAGCCTGGGAATGCTGCAACTCAGGAAAGTCCACAGGTCAGAAAGCCTCTCTGTCCCAGCTGTGTCCAGCCGCGGCAGTCACCCAAGGCCACTCACTTACTCTTTAGTTTCTCTGTGTGTACAGTGTGGATAAAATAACTCTCCTTACCACTTCATTTTGTTTTTATGAGAGTCAGAAGGATAAATCCAATGAGAGTCCTTTGAAATACTACAAAATACTATGAGATTACAAGGATAGTATTATTTCTATCGCAGATTTCAAAGTTAGAAAGAATTTAGAAACCATCTGGCCAAATTTCTTCAAGTCATAGTTTTCTCCGGTCTGGTACTTGCTCAGAGACACCTCATAAACTATTATTAGCCTCACAATAGAAATTAAAGTCATGTACTATGCCCTCTCCTAAAAGTTCAAGGAATCATAGGCTACTAAGGCTACAGGATTTTGCCAGTCATCTCATCTCATCCCCTTATTTTAGGCAGGAAGCAATAGCAGCCCAAAGAGGATGACTGGCCTAAGATAAATACAAGATAATGAACTCTGAACTTGGATAAGAACCATGATCCTCAGACTCCCAGGAGCACAATCCTTCCCCATATCACTGCTGAAACCAGAAGAAAAGGCCATCTGTGGATAAGCAAACATACCAAGGGTACAGGCTGCACTGATAAAATTATAGTAGTTATTCTCACTACTTTCATAATGTTCAGAAAATTGTTTTATCTCCTCAAAAAGCAGTTTTACAAGGCAAGCAAAACAACAATGTAAACATAAGAGGAATACTTTTGTAAATAAATAAAATCAGAATGCTTGAAAAATAACATGAGCACATTCAAATATGTCCTCCTAAGATTATAGTAATTAGGCACTTAGTCAAATTAATTACCAATATTTTACTAACATTTGATATAGTTTAGCCCTTAATACAGACCTCTGCAAGAGAAGCAGAAGAGGTTATGAACATCGGGTTTTAGTAAGGTGTTGCTCTATAGTCCAGTTTGGCGTTGAGATTACTATGTAGCCCAAACCGGCCTCAAACTCACAACACTCCTCCTTCCTCAGCCTCCTGAGCATTGGAATTACAGGTGTGAGCCACCATACCCAGTTTAAACACTGGATTTCAAATAAAAAAGAGGTGGGTTGAAATTCCAGCAGCACGGGCCACCCTCGTAACTCCAGCAGGCTGAGGCAGGAAGATCACTATGAGTTCGAGGCCAGCCTAGGGTGCATGGTGAGGCCTTGTCTCAAATAACAAAAACAAAAGACAAAACAACAACAAAAAGAATGTTTGGTTCATAAATGGTAAAGCCAAACTGAAATCCAAGTCCTTCATCTCTGCTTTTTACCAACTTCCCTGCTCAACACTTCATGGGCTTGTCTTCACTTTACAATCCTCCCCTCAGGGTTATAGCTCAGTGGTAGAACTTTTCCCTAGACTGTGCAAGGCCCTGTATCCAAAAGATAAGCACCATCTTTAGAAAAGATTAAAATCATAAAAAAAAGAATCTTCCCCTACCCAACTTCCCACCTTTACGGGAAGCTCTAGCTCAGTGGTGGCAAACCTACAGCACACAAGCTGCAGCAAGCTGTTTATTATCATTGACAACTCTGAAAGGTTTGCCATCACTGCTCTGACTTTTTCCACAACCAGAATAGAGATTTCCTTCCTAAGGAGGACAGCTCTTTCAGCCAAATTCAGATGACATGTTCTCTAAAGCCTGTCTCTTCAGGCTGCCAACTGCAATTACTTGTCTCTTATGCCCAGAGATCCCATGTGCTGGGTCTGTGCTGAAGGGTGGCGGGCTCCCCATCACACAACCCTCTATCACGCTCTTAGCCCTGCTTGCGGCCCCCATCCAGCCGATGTGCCACGAGGAAGCACCAGCCTATATGCCCTGCCCCACGTCCTTGTCCCCCAGCTCAAGCTTTCCTTGCCTGGGCTGAGAAGGCCTTTATTGTTTCTCATCCTGGGATCTGAGTACCAGCCCTTCATGCACTATTGATTTTTCTCTAAGGCGCCTCATAAAAGTTTGACTTATCCTAGAGGTGAGGAGACCCTGTCTTTCCTATTTTATAAATCCTCAAACATGAGCTGACATCTCATTAACACTCTATAAATGTTTGCTGGGGAAAACAAGGTTGAAAGGAAAGAAGGGAGGAAGCAAGGAAGGAAAAAGAAAAAAGCGAGAAGGGGATGAATGATTTTATTTATCATTTCAGATTTCCTGAAACAGATGTGACAATAGGGTTAGCTCACTAGCTCCAAAAGCCCTTGCACACAATTTATACATTTATCTGTTCATCTACTTATCTATCTCTGAAGTATTGATCCTAAAAACTTCACTTTAATTTTAGTCTCAGAAACCTCATTTAAATTTTAGGTGAGAGAGAGAGACAGAGGGACAGAAAGGGACTTAGATTGTACAAATTGAGTTGCAAACATGAATATAATCCGATCTCGGAAATGGAAATTGTGATGGTTAACTTTGTGGGTCCGGCTGGCTGGGCTAAGGAACACCCAAAGAGCTGACGCCACATTAGTTCTGAGAGTGTCTGCGAGGGTGTTTTGGTAGAGCTTAACACTTGGATCAGAGGCTGAGTACAGAAATCACCGTAAGCAATGGCTGTGGGTATACAATCCCTTGAGGGCCGATACACCAAAAAGGCAGAAAAGGATGGATTTGCTCTCTGTGCTTGAGCTGAGACATCCATCTTTTGCTGCCCTGGCACATCCAGTTCACAAGCCTCCAGACTCAGCCTGGAATCATACTATTCATTTTCCTGGCTCTGCAGCTTGTGGGTGGCATAGCATGGTGTTTCTCAGCCTCCATAATCCCATAAGCCAATCAATACAATAAGTCTCTTACATATATCTATGCAGTTGTCCCTTGGTGTCCATGGAGGATTGATTCCAAAAAACATGGCTGGACACCAAAACCCATGCATGCTCAAGTTCCTTAAATAGAATGGCATGGTATTTGCATATAACCAGTGCATAGCTTTCTGTATGCTTTAAATTATCTTTAGATTACTCATAAGCCCTGATATGAGAATTATAATACTGCATTACTTAGGGAATAAGGACAAGGAAAAATCTTCACATATTTAGTACAGACCCAATTGTTTCAAATATTGTCCATGGGCTCAGTTGAAGTTTCAGACATGGGACCTGTGGATACAGAAGACCAACTATAAATCCCATTAGTTCTGTTTCCCTAGATAATCATATGGAATACAGAGACTAAAAGTCCTCAATCATTTCAAACAGCTAAGCCTCCAATTCCTGATAGCGCTGCAGACTCTCCTTGCTTTGACTACCTGTGTAGACAGGCATTTCTACCACTCTCCATTTTCTGTCTGACCAAATGTTCTTATTCACTAACTTCCCTTATCTACAACTGTATATAAAAAGTATTATTTAAAAAAAAGAGGAAGATGGACTAGGATAGAACTCTCACCTAGCAACTCTCACCCTGGGTTTCATCCTCGGCACACCAAACAAACCCAGGATTTTCATTGCTCCATTCTGGCCATATCTGATTTGTGGTAGCCCACAATCCCACCCAACATGAGGAGACCTAGCAAAACCTGTCAATGGAGTAATGATTTCAAAACTTCAATTATAATATGGTAGCCTATGATCTAGTCCAGTGCCAGCAACAAAATTTCAGTATGGACATTCAGGATTTTGTGACTTGGTTGGGCATGAAGAACAAAGGATCTTTGGTAAGAGAAAAATGTTGATGGGAAGGAAAATGCCCTATCTTTGAGAATATTCCCCACTGGTATAGAAGGGAGACTGGAAGTAATTGACCAAATTGCAAAGGAAAGACTGAGGAAGGTCAGTAGGTAAGTCAGGGGCAGGAAAGCTCAACAGTCTTACCCACCAATGCAGAAGTTGCTCATACTGTTGTAGAGAAATAGAGGGGAGTGGTAAGCCAGGCTATCAGGAAATTATACTGTCCAAGTTTCTACCTTGAAAAGTATGCAAAATAGTCTTGGGAATGTAGCTCAGTAGTAGAACACTTGCCTAGTAGGTACAAGATCTTGGGTTTAATCCTCAGCACAGCAAAAAAAAAAAAAGGAATATATATAAATCTTTTTCATATCTCCCATCACTCCTTCAATATATAGGCTCCCAGCTAAATGGAAGGCACAGTGTTAGTCATGGGTACGCAGCGGAAAAAGAAACAGGATTGGTGAGCTCAGCCAGCTTTGTTAAATAACTTGGAACTCCACCATTCTTCTTTATTGTCTTTTCAATATTAGAATAGGTTTTATTTACTCATTGATTTTTTGAGACAAGGTCTCACTCTGTAGTTCAGGCTGGGCTTGAAGCCTCTATGTAGGACAGGCCAGCCTCATATTTGCAGGTATCCTGTTTTAGCCTCGCGAGGGCTGGGATTACAGGTATATGCCAGCACACCCAGCTTGAAATAGATTTTAGGCCAGCAGATATGGCTTCTAGCCATTATATTTATGCAAACAATTCTCAGATGTGCCATGAATATGTGGCCAAGAAAACATTATAGCCTTCCTTCCTGCTCAGGTATAACGACAATTTTTCAAGAGATGACATTCTTCTTAGGCAAATTGTACCAACTGACAATTTCTGGGTGTTGTAAATTTTCTAAGCATTTTTTTTCAAATAACCATCCCTTTATACTCATTTAAAAAAAAAAAAAAAGCCCTATCGTGGGATCTTGGAAAGTTAATCATCACATCACAATTTCCAGAAATTTCCCCATAGGCTTATGCTAACTGTCAGGAGGTTTTGGTGACCTAAATGAAGTGATTACATTTTGTTGAACTTGTTTTTCACAGTAATATTGGCAATAAAAAGGTCTGTAAAGAAGAAATTAATTCTTATCACTAAGAGGCAGTGTCCATCAAGAAGGAACACTTACATAAATAAAGTGGCAAGTCATGCTCTTGGCTTAGAAGAGATGCTTTGTTAATGTGTCAGTTTTCCCTAAAACCAGCCAAAAATTTATCATAGCCCAATAAAGTTCTAACAGAATTATTTTGGCACTTGACAAAATATTTATTCATCTGGAAAAATAAAAATATTCAAAAATAACCAAGAAGATCCTAATAGCAAAGAGCATTGGCCAAGATTTTGCCAGTTAAACTGAAGCACTTACTGTTTATAGACTGCTAGGGGCTGGGGATATAGCTCAGTGGAATAAGCGCTTGCCTAGCAAGCGCAGGGTCCTAAGTTTGATCCCCAGTACTGCAAAAAAAAGAATTGTTTATAGACTGCTGCAAGAATAGATAAATGATTAATAAAGCAAAATAATGATTAGAGAAGTAGGTCCAAATATAAGTGGGATTGGTTCATATGATAGAATGGTGACAATAAATACGTTATTGAGACACCTGGTGAGTCATCTGGAAAAGGATAGTCTTAGGTCTTGTTATGGCTTATGTCTAGATGTCCCCCCCCATACCATGGTTTCTCTTCAGACTGTATAAATCTTTCGCCTTAGATGTCCCCCCACCCCAAAGCAGTGGTGGCAAACCCACAGCACGCATGCTTCAGCAGGCTGTTTATCACTGAAACCTCTCAATAAGATTTGCCTTCACTGCACCGGAGCCACTAGTAATAGGTGGGCAGTTTCAATGTGGCTGGATTAGGGTGTGTAAATGTGGACTAAGGATGTGATGCTGGGATTCAGGGTGTGGATAATGGGAGCCCCATTCTGGGTATGGGTAGCACCAATTAATAGGCTGGCAGCCTGGATGGAATAGAAAGGCACAGAAAGACGGCAGATCTGTTGCTGCTGCTGCCTTTGCTGCCTCCTGCCTGCCCTGCCATGGACTTTTTTGTCATGCCTTGTAAGCAGCTGACTGTGGACTGAAACTTCTACAAACTGAGCTGAAATAAACCTGTCCTCCTTTCACTTGTGCATGTGGGATATTTTGTCTCAGCAACAAGAAAACTAACTAAGACATTTCTACCTTGAATGTCCAGATGGAATAGAGATTTACATTTTTTAAAATATCATAAAATTCTAAAAGCTTTTAGATGAACATTTTTAATATTTTAAAGTGAAGGAGGACTTGCAGCCTGACACTTGGCTATCCAGGCAACAGATGCCTCACCCTCAAGGGAAAGACTCCCACAGTGAAGGGTTTGGGTGGGACTGAGTATGCTGCCTCCTACTTGGGAAGCTGCAGGAGATCCATGGCCCAACCACAGGCCACACATATGGCACTGTGGGGAACTCTTCTGTGACTTTCTGATTAAAGAGGAAAATGTTCAAGACTGGTTTTCAGACAGCTCTTCTGAATATATAGGCACTAGCAAGTTCCACCCACTTAGGGGAGGCCTTGCAGGACAATTGAGATGGAAAAGTTTCCTGGAAGCGGAAAGATAACCATCTCCTTGTTTACCTTCCTGAGGAAAGAAATAACCTTAGGATTTAGACTCCACTGGGGCAAAAGTAGAGTCAAGGAATTCATTACAGATTCCAGTGAATTGGAAAATGAAACTCATACTTTGCTGTTTCTTGGCAAACAGAGAAGAAGGCTCAGGTGTAGGCTGGGACATTGATTCTGACTGTAAAAGAGAAAGAAAAATACCACAGCAAAGTTGGGGCAGAGAGGTGGCCCTACCCCCCATTGTATCTTGTACTGTGTGACAGTGTTCAAGTCAGTAGAGCATGCTAGTAACCCAACGCAGGAAGGACCACTCAGGACTCAGATCCCTTGGAAAGGCAAGTCTGGGTCATTCCAACAAGAAGAGCAACTCGTGAAAGAACAAGCTGGGAGCAAGGAATCTTTTTTGTTGTTACAAAAATAGTGTCAATGTATTTCGACTTATGAAGCAGACTGGCTAATTTTAACTTGTCAATATATCCCCATTTTAAGCATAAAATCTGTTCACATTTCAGGGAAGATAGATCTTCTTGACTACTAATAGTCCTACAGAGGAAGTTTATATAATTTGCTATTTTGGAAAAAAATTTTGTTCTTTCTTCAGCTTCCCTCATCCTCTGCCTCCTGGCCCTGTGAGCTCTGATGTTTTCTGCTGTAGGATACTCCACAAATCACCTCTCAGTTGCCCATGCGTTTCCCGCCCCATCCACTTGTGCTATCTGGAGCTCCCCCTCCCAAATCCCTTCTGCGGCTGTTCACCTGCTGCCACCTGGCTTTCAGCCCTCTTCTCTGAGGCTTCAGCAGGAAATGCCCAGTATCTGATCATGCTGTCCTTACCTCTGTCAGAGTACAGCCAGCTCCCCACATCCACACATTCACATATGGAAAGTATTTTAATGGCATCTGTATGGAACATGAACACACATTTTTCTGATCATTTTTATTCCCTCAATAACATAACTATTTACAAAACATTTACATTATGTCATATATTTTAAGTAATCTAGAGATAGTTTAAATTATAAGGGAGGCTATGCATATAAATTCATTTACTTTTTTTTTTTTTTTTGGTACCAGGAATTGAACTCAGGACCTTGCACTTGCCAGGCAGGTGCTTATACCACTGAGCTATATCCCTGGCCCGAGGCTATGCATACATTATATGCAAATACTACATTATTTTATATAAGGAACTTGAGCATCCGTGGGTTTTGATTCTGGAATCAATCCCCTGTAGATACAGAAGAACAGGTTTACGTATAGTATTTTACTGGCATTATGGATTTACACATTTGTCTCTGTTTCACAGACTTATTTTTAAATTAACACAGAGCACATAGGAGGTGCTCCATGATGCCTGTGGACTAAACTAATACATCACCAGTGTTAGAGGCAGCAGTAAGTTTGAGAGTGGAGATTTTCAGCCACAAACTAGGTGGAACAAATATTCCTCTCAGTTTACCCTACCCTCAAAAACTAAAGCTTCTGTCCATAAATACTCAGAAAGAGTGGGAGCCAATTCTGTCCTCTAGAGCGTGTAAAACATAACCCCTCTTCAGATTCAGTATTTAAGAAGGAAAGATCAGCTTGCAGGCCTGTGAATCGAAAAAGATCAGAATAACAACCAAATTAGACCTTCTCTGCATTTGGCCTCGGTCAAAGTGACTCTCCCTTTCCTGCTCAAAGGGTGAGAGGAAGGCACACAAGCACACAATAGTAGTCTTCAGTGCCTTTTGCAGGATCCACAGCTGCTGTGGTAATTAGGGCTTGGAGGGACTCAACACTATTGCTGCATTTCACCGTTTCCATTTCCGCTACAAGCTCCAGTCATGTAGACCAAATTCTTTTTCCCTCCCTAAAATTTTCCCTAGGTATTACAACTGTTTTGGCAAACACACTTTCTATTAGTAGTATGTAGAATTTTGGAAATTTTTTCATTTCCCTTCCTTTTCTCAAAGATACCTTTTCTCAGGAGACCCATTTTAGTCCGTCATCATCATAGGGATGTATTTAACATGACAGGAGTTGATGACACAAGCAAGATTGTTGAGGGCTCACATCCCCAGGAAATGAACGTTTGAGTCACTCCAACAAGGACAAAACTAGCTAAAGAATAAGTTTCCATTTCAAATACTCCCTAGTTCCTCCTGTGTATATTCCAATCATCTTTGTACCTTGCCAGCGTAGTTTTAATTACGATTCCACTGGGCACAGAGTTATCCATTTCTAGTCTTTTCTTCTGTATATGTACTGATTGAGCCAGATTTTCAGTCTACACACTCAGAGCAACATAGGGTACCATTGGGAAACTACATTAAAGCTTTTTGGTTAATAAAAGCTATTTTACGCATTAAAACAGTGATTTACCAAATGTTCCTTATTGGTATGAGAAAAAAATGCAGAGATTTTCATGGTATTTAATTTGATTCCAAGAAGTTAGGCAAAGGGCGATCCTGAGCTAATGTAAACAAATAGGTAATCTTAGACCCTACTTTTCCTAAAATCAATATAATTGCCTAAGTAAATGAACAGGAACAGGAAATACGCTCAGAAATACAGATCTGGCTCTCTCAACACCAAAATGCTTCATTTTCCTCTCTCAAGAAAATAACCCATGGGAAAATTCTATTTCCAGCTCATCTCTTCTCTCAAAATTAATTATCTTCACATGCAATAATAGCTATAATATTTGTGTATTTCTAAACCTCAGACTACCAAATATCAGACACCTGTTATATGTAGTGACATTATTACCTTGAAACACATTCACTATTGAAACTTAGAAGTCAATATTTATCAAAATAAAAGCACAGTCATTTCTCATTCTCCTGAAATCAACCCTGAATCCCCACTCTATCACCTCAAGGGAAATCTTCACAGTCATAATTAATCTGAACACAATGAAATATTCCAAGAATATCTATTGGCACTGGGCCAAGCAACGAGATAAAATGGCAACTAGAAGACACACCAACCTTATTCTCATGAAATTACAACGGACCTGAAGAGATTGATATAAATAGATCTGCATATAATTAAAAGCCTAAGCAAAGTTGTGAGAGTTTGGTCTCCATAATGTACTGAATGCACTCTCCTCAAGGTCACTGCTGACTTCCAATGAGTGACTTTAGTGGCCAGTTTCCAGTCAATCCAGCCTCTCAAAACATTTTATATGGTTTACCACTCCCTCTTTTTCTAAGCATTTCATCCTTAGGCTTCATTTTTTTTTTTTTCTTTGGCGGTACTGGGGATTGAACTCAGGAACCCGCACTTGCTAGGCAGGTGCTTATTCCACTGAGCTATATCCCCAGCCCCTCATCCTTAGGCTTCAAATTCAGTGATTTTTAAGTGTCTATGACTCCTACATTCATATTGTCAGCTCAGTCATTATTCTATTTTTTTTTTTTTTTGGCGGTACTGGGGATCGAACTCAGGACCCTGTGCTTGCTAGGCAGGTGCTTATTCCACTGAGCTATATCCCCAGCCCCCTCAGTCATTATTCTAAATTGGCCACATGTACAGTTTATCTCCCTGCTCTCTATCCAGTCTCAGAGAGCTAATAAGACCTCAAACTACACATGTCCCGAACTAAATGCTGAATTCCCTTCTCTACTGCTCACAGATCTACTTACTTATGAGTGTTCTGCATTTTGCTAAACAGGACCCCTATTAATTTAGTCACTCATACCCAGAAAAGTTAAAATTACCCATAACTTTTCTTTCTTTCACATACCACACTATAACTTAGCAGAAGATCCTATTACATTTATTTTCAAACTACATCCCAGTCTTTCTATTTCCCAAAACCTTCATCACCTCTCTCAGGTCAAGAAATCATTTTTTACCACATGGATCTTTGCGGTATATTCTCAACTGATCGCTCTGATTCCACTTCTTTGTTCTGCTCCCTCTATAAAAGACAGAGCTTCACAAGTCAGATCATATTATATCCTTATTTATTTATGTCTTTCCAATGACCTTCCATTGCACTTAGAACAAAATCTTTATTCTGGCCTTCAAGTCTTTACACGATCTGGTCTTTGTCTGCTTCTCAGTTCACTTTCTCTGCTAGTCTCCTGACGGTTCTTTGAGTTTGCTCTGTGTATTTCCAGTGCTGTGTATGTTTCTCTGCCTATAATGTTGCTCACCTAGATATTGCCACAGCTCTTGTGTTCAGTCTGTATGCACATCTGTTCAAATGTCAGTTTTTCAGCAGGGCCAGTCTGGAAGAGCACTCCCTCTCTAAACCTTTCTCTCTGTTCTCCTGATCTGCTTTGCTTTCTTTCTAGTTCTTAGTGTGCTTTGACATTTTATGTGTTTGTAAGTGTGGGTATTTGTGTGTGTTTTGTTTAGCATGTGTCTCTCCTTTGAGGATGTAAAATCCAAGAACAGGACGTTCTGCCCCATTAACTCTTGTACATCAGTGCCTAGAAGAATGCATGCCCTGCCAGGTTTGGGCCAGCAAACCCTGTTAGAGAGAAAGATGAAGGCACTGGGTCTTCGTTGGAATGGAGCAAAGCCCTGAACTGACTCAGACCCCAGGTTTACTGAGGAATAAATGTACAGAGTTTTGGCTGAGCACAGACGTTTGTTTTAGGTAACAAAGCAACCAAGTGAGGCATGGGGACAACTTGACTGAATAATAACTTTTGTCTGATAGTCCCCTCAGGTCCGCACCTGTACATTGGGAGGCCGTGCGCACAAACGCAGCTAGCAGGGTTCTGAGCTCTCCCTCAGCGGCTGCGCATCTCCCCTCCTCGGCTGACCCATGCAGGATAAGCACAAAAGCTCTGCTGGGAGAAATGTTTCTTCATGTATAATTTGGTTGTGCTTTTTCCCAGAGAAATATGACCAGCAATATCTCGTTTATCTATGTAACAGATATGTTAGGTAGTTGGTCAAGAGAGATGAAAGGAGAAGGAAAAGAAAGGAATAAGACCAGTTTTGTCTAAACAGAAAGGCAAAGAAATAGAGAAGTCTTGTGACATAATTAACATGATAGTGTTAACACTAGACACGTAATAGATCTCCCTAATTTACTGCTGATCTCTGCTTCCAGGACCTGAGATGCGAAGAAAAATAACAATGAGAAGTGTCTATTAATCTATCCAGAGTGGATATATTTTCTCTCAGACCTCTTCAACCGCCTATAACTCTGATCATAACTCACTGAGCATCTGCAGTCATGCGGAGGAGGAAAGGTGCAGACTGAAAGGACCAGGAATCTACAAATATTTGTTGAATAGATAAATTAGTTGGTAAAAGAGAAGGGGAGAAGAAAAGTGATTTTGTAATGGATGTGTCTGAGTGTATTTATTCACACATGCACACACCCCCCGATATGATTCTAATGGCTTGTTCCTATGTAAAGAAAAGGTAAATTTAATAGCAGAAAAAGAATTGGATTTATGGAATTTAGTGGAGAATTTGTCTCCATTTCTCTGGTCTCTGTGCTTTTATTTTCAGTGACCTTTACTACATAGTTCTTATTTATGTAAAGTTTATTATTCTTCAAAGTTATGAACAAACTGTATCTGCCAAATGCAACTTTGTGAACATATCAGATTTAATTGTGTAACTTAATGTTTTCCTGCTGTAGTTCAAGCACATGATAAAACAGGAGAAACAGTAGTGTCCATTTGACATGTTCTTTACAATTCCTCAGATCCTGCCCAACTAAACATGGGCGGGCTGCAGAGTATGTGCATGGCTGTACCCACAAATACAGCACCCTGGCGACAGCACAGCCTCTGGCAGTGTCTTCCCTTTGAACAGAAGTCTGCGGGCGCCAGGCGCTCAGGCTGCTGCTTCTGCATTTCAGTCTGTCTGTGATTCCCGCCCTCCTTTTCACTCCCACCTCTTGCCCCCTGCCTACTCTTTCTTTTCTACTTCTCCTGCTCAGCGTGCCCCTCGCTTTCTCTTCTGAGACCCACAGAAGTGCTGTCACTCTCATCTACCCCAGTATCTGCGTTTGGAGATTGAAGTTATGTAATACGCTGCCATAACACAAGGACCAGCACATGTGTTTGAGAAATGAACTCTGCCTTGTTTCTTACTCATCAGGAAAGAATGAAGGATTATGGAAAGTAACGTTGAATGGCTTGTCCAAAGCCATTGTGAATTTTTTTAGCCATTTATGCCTCCTGTACATCTAGGGGCGGCCTTAAGACCCAGTTCTGGCCTATGGGATATAACTGAGGCCTGTTGGTCAAGGGAAAAGTACTTCTGAAAAATCTGCTCCCTGGCAAAAAGGAAACAGATGTGGCTGTAGTTGCTTTTCTCCATCTGTTCCCTTCTTTCTCTCTCTTTTTTTTTTCTGGTACCAGGGATCGAACTCAGGACTTTGCGCTTGCCAGGCAAGTGCTTATGCCACTGAGCTATACCCCCAGCCCTTCTTTCTCTCTTGAATACAGAATTGATAGCTAGATCTACACCGCGAAGAAAGAAAGGTCAGGAGAAGCACGGGTACATAAACACTGTGTCATAATGTATATCTACATGTTCCCCCAAAAGTCTCATGTGCTCATTGGTGGGGCTTTGGGGAAGTGAGTGAATTATGGCATTTGTCCACTGATGAGTTCATAGCTAAATGTGATTGAGAAGTGAAACCTAATTGGAAGAGGTAGGTCACTGGGATGTGGTCTGGAAGGGTCTATCGGCCCCATTTCTCCCTTGATCTCTCTGCTTCATGCTGCCGTGCCAGGAGCTATTTTTCCTCTGTCACCTTGTCTAGGAGCCAGTGAAACCTATACACACTGTGAGCCAAAATAAACCTTCCTTCCTTAGAGCTGTGGGTGTTAGGTATTGTGTCTTGGTGACAAGAAAGTAACTAGGATGCCCTGACATTATCAAGTTGGGGAATCCAGGCCAACAACCACATAAATGAGGAAAATAAATCCCCATTTGTCCCAGCAGCCACAGGTGTTTACCAATGAATGCAAGTCTAGCTGATATACAGTGCCTCCTTACCCCCATACCCAGCTCCCTTTAAATAAAGAAGCTGGAGCTTTGTACACCACGTCTTCTTGGACACCATGAAAGAGTTAAGATGCACTAATTTTTTACTTAGGGTTAAAAAGAAGATAGAACTAAATTATACAATACTAACAAGGATAAGGCAGTCTCACAAATAGTGTGTGGTTCAGTGGCTCCTATGCAGTGCATTAGAGTGGTTGGACCTCAGACAAGTGTTAGCTGGGTCATCAAATGCTGCAAGCCCTGGCAGAAGTAGGGTTTGTATAGCAGACTATGATTACCAGAGGAGCTGATTGTAAAGGGCATCTCTCTATCTGCCCAGTGAAGCAACAAGGAACAGTTATTGTTAAAAATGGCATCGTGGAGCAATGGAAGGAATGATTGGACTCCTAATGACGAGGCCTCCTGCTTATCTGCAGGTTACTCTCCTTTGTAGTTTAACTGTAGGTAGAGAAGGTGTAGCAATGTGGCCTGATGCTGGTCATTTGTCTATGCTAAAAGTAGAGCATTAGACTAGATTTAATTTTTTGCTTTTGTGTCTTTCTACTTTAAATGAATTTCTTATAGATAGTATATTCTTAGTTTTGGTTTTTAAGTCTAATCTTCGTTTTCTTGTGCTGAAGACTGAACCCAGAGCTTCATCCATTCCAGGCAAATATTCTAACACTGAGCCCCTTATTGCTTATCAAAATGATAATTTTGGGGTCTCATTGAGTCACTTCTAGATGTGCTATGCTTCTGAAGAAAAGGGTGCACTAACATTAGCAAGTTTATAATAAAGATATATAAATTTAAAAACAAAATGATAATTTTTGTTGTTTAATGGGTATATTTAGACTATTTTACTTAATGTAAATATTGATATCATTGGATTTAAGATCTCATCTTGTAGCTCTTTTGTACTTGTTTTATCTATTCTTTGATCATTTTCCCTCTATTTCTACAGTCTCTTATTTTTTAATTTTACTTATTTTTTGTTTGTTTACTTTTTTGAGACAAAGTCTTGCTGTTCATCTCAGGCTAGACTCAAATGCATTACCTTCTCAAATGGTGGGATTATTGATGCGTGCTTCAACTTCTACTTTGGGGTTCAAATATGCAGATTTAGATTAGGATTTTTTAAAATCTGAATAACGGCTTTGGAAATATGGCCATTTTGACAATACTCATTCTGCCTATCCAGGAACAGGCGATATCATTCCATTTTCTGATGTCCTCTTCAATCTTTTGTTTGTTTGTTTGTTTGGATAGTGTAGCTTTCATTACAGAGCTCTTTCGCTTCTTTGGCTAGGTTAATTCCTAAGTATTTCAATTTTCTTGATGCTATTCTGAAAGGTATTATTTCCCTAATTTCCCTCCCAGTGAATTTAGTTTTTGATGTACAGAAGTGCTATCAATGGTTGTTGACTTTGTATCCTGTTACAGTACTGAATTTGTTCTTATTTCTAGAAATCCTTTGCTGGAGCTTTTGGGGTGTTCTATGTGCAGTATCATGTCATATCAAAAGAATGATAATTTAACTTCTTCCTTTCCTATTCATATCCCTTTTATTCCTTTCTCTTGCTTGATTGCTCTGGCTAATGTTTCAAGAACTATATTGCAGAAGAGTGGTAATAGCAGACATCCTTGTCTTGTTCCTGATTTTAGATGGAAAGTTTTCAGCTTCTCTCCACTTAGTATATTGGCAGTTGGTCTGCACAGATGACTTTTATCAGATTGAGATAAAGACCTTCTATACTTATTTTCTTCAGGATTTTCATCATGAATTGGTGTTGGAGTTTGTCAAATGCTTTTTCTGCATTTGTTGAGATGATCAAGTGGTTTTTGTCCTTGGTTCTGTTAATATGGTGTATTACATTTATTGATTTGTGTATGTTGGACCATCTCTGCATCCCTGGAATGAATGTTACTTGTTCATGATGTATGATCTTTTTGATGATTTTCTGCATACTGTTTTTCAATATCTTATTGAGAAATTGTGCATCTATGTTCATTAGGGAGGTTGAGTTGTTCTCTTTTTTGGTTGGGTCCTTTTCTGGATTTGTAACTGGGCTAGCTTCTAGGAATGACTTTGGGAGTTCTGCTTCCCTTTTGTTTATTTTTTTGTTTTGTTTCTGTTTTGTCTTGTTTTGAGACAGGTTCTTGCTATGCAGTTCAGGCTGGCCTTGAGCTCACTTTGTAGCCCAGGCTGACCTTGAACTCGTAACTATCCTCCTGCCTCAGCCTCCCATGTACTGGGGTTACAGTTGTGCACCACCACACCCAACTGCTTCCCTTTTGATTTCAATGGGGAGCAATGGTGTTAGATCTTCTCTACAGTTCTTGTAGAATTTGGCACTTAATCCTTTGGGACCTGGGTTTATCTTAGTTGAGAGTGCTTTTATTATTCCTTTAATTTCATTGATTGAGGTTGGACTGGTCAGGGTTTTTATTTCTTTTGGTTCAGGTTTGGTACCTCATGTGTATCTAGGAATCTACATGTTCTGAGTTTTCCATTTCATTAGAGTACAGGTTCTCAAACAGTTATCAATGATCTTCTGGATGCTGGCAGAATCTATTGTGATTTCACCTTTTTCATTCTAGTTGCATAGACTTTTTTCCCCTTATTTTGGTAAGATTGGCTAAGTGTTTGTCTGTTTTGCTTATCCTTTCAACGAACAAACTCTTCAATTCATTGATTCTTTGTACTGTTCTTTTTAGTCTCAATTTCATTATGTTCTGCTCTGATTTTTATAATTTCCTTCCTCATATTATATTTGGTTTGTTCTTTTTTGTTCTCTAGGACCTGGACATACTAATGAAATTATTTGAGCTCACTCTTTTTCTTTTTTTTTTTTTAATAATTGTTTGTTTGTTTGTTTGTTTGGCGGTACTGGGGATTGAACTCAGAACCCTGCGCTTGCTAGGCAGGCGCTTATTCCACTGAGCTATATCCCCAGCCCTCTTTTTCTAATGTGGGAATTCACTACTGTAAACATCCCTCTTGGGACTGCTTTCATTGTGTCCCATATTCTAGCATATTGTACTGACATTATTACTTTATTCTAGGAACTGACTAATTTCCTCCCTTAATTTCTTCTAAGACTCATTGATTAGTCAAAAGGTTATTGTTTAATTTCCATGTTAGTTTCTGTTACCAATGAATTTTAGTTTTGTTGCACTATGATCTGATAATACACATGGGATAATTTTGATTCTGTTGCATTTATTTAAGCTGGCTTTATGGGCTAGTATGTACTCTGTTCTGGAGAAAGTCCCATGTGCTGCTAAGAAGAGTATATATTCTGTTGTTGGGTGGAACACTGTACATATGCATATATTAAGTTTATTTTTCAAAGGTTTGGTTCAACTCTGATACATCTTTGTTGATTTCATTTTTGTATGGCTGATCTGTCTACTTGTGACGGGATATTAAGGTCCCCCATTATAATTGTATTGGTGTTTATCTGATTTTTCATGTCCAGTAGTGTTTGTTTTATGAAGTTGGATGCACCAGTGTTTGGTGCTTGTATGTTTATAATTGTTATC
This sequence comes from Dinomys branickii, assembly GCA_004027595.1. Lineage (NCBI taxonomy): Eukaryota > Metazoa > Chordata > Mammalia > Rodentia > Dinomyidae > Dinomys > Dinomys branickii. The sequence goes on from PVLD010004609.1 coordinate 36,250, forward strand.
TGTTCCTGGTGAATTCTTCCTTAATCCAAAAATACCAATAGCATCCCTCATAGAACTAAAGAAAACAATCCTAAAATTTATATGGAACCAGAAGAGTCCTAGAATAACAAAAGCATTTCAGGGCAACAATGGCAAGGCAGAAGGCATCACATCCTAGACTTCAAGTTATTCAACAAAGCTACAGTGATTTTTTTTTAAAGCATGATATTGCTAAAAACAAACAAACAAAAGAAAAAAACAGACTTTTGGATAAAAGGAACAGAAAAGAGAATGCAAAAAAAAAATCCAGGCATACAGCATCCAGGCATCCAGGAAAACAGCATACAGGCATACAGGCATACAGGCATACAGGCATACAGGCATAGAGGTATACAGGCTATCTTATCTTTAACATGGGGGCCAAATCCTTTTGCTGGAGGAAACAGACTAACAAATGGTGCTGGAAAAACTGGTTACCCACATGTTGAAGATTGAACCTAGGCCTATTTCCTTCATCATGCATGAAGCTATAATAAAAATGGATCAAAGATCTAGATACTAAAACATAAACACTTGCCGCACATGGTGGTGCATGCTTGTAATCTCAGAATTTGGGAGGCTGAGGCAGGAGGATTATCACAACTTCAAAACCATCCTGGGTTACATAGTGAGTTCAAGGCCAACCTGAACTGCATAGCAAGACCCTGTCTCAAACAAACAAAAAACAACAAAAAGCATGAACACTTAATCTACTGAAAGAAAAACCAGATAAAGCTTCTGAAGACAAGTTTAGGCAAGGGCTTTCACAAGAGAACCTCAATTGCACAAGAAATAATACCAAGAATCAACAAATGGGATCACATCAAATTAAAAAGCTTCTGCACAGCAAATAAAATCACCAATAGAGTGAAGAGACAACCTACAAAATGGGAAAAAGTTTTTTATCAGCTATTCATCAGATAACTTGTAACTAGGATATATAAAGAGCTCAAGAAAATTAGACTCCCACCCCAAATTTAAAGACCCAATTGAAAATGGTTATCTGAAACGAAAAGACACTTCTTAGAAGTACAAATGACCAATAAATACATGAAATCATGTTCAGCATCATTAGCCAGTTCAGAAATGCAAATTAAAACACTGAGATTCCATCTCACTTCAGAAAGAATGGCTAAAAAAAGAAAAACTAGAAAGAATGGCTATGATCAAGAAATCAAGTAATAACAAATGCTGGAGATACTACAGGGGAAAAGGAAGCTTTCTTAATTTTTGAAGAGAGTGTAAACTGGTACAACCACTATGGAAATCTATGGAGTTTCTTCAAAAAATTAAAATTAGAAGTTCCATTTGACTCAGCTATTCCCCTTCTAGATATCTTCCTGAAAGAATTAAAAACATCATATTGTAGTAGTAGATGCATACCCATGTCTGTAGTAACCTATTTCACAACAGCTAATCTTGAAAGAAGCCTATATGTCCATCAACAAGTGAATGGATAAAAAAAATGTGGTATTTATTACCATAGAGGGCTACTCTGCCATAAAGAAGGGGAAACTTGAGTTATTTGAAGGAAAATAAATACACCTTAGGACCACAGTGCTAAGTGAAATAAATCAGACACACAAACTTAAATATTGCCTGGTTTCTCTCTTATATGAGAAACCCATTATATAAATACACTATGAAATAAAAGACATAATAGGAAGTAGGGAGGTAAATCTTTCTCAAATGGGAAAGGGATCAAGAGAAGGAGGAAGGAAAAAGAGAGGAAAGGAAAGAGAGGGCAAGAGGATGAGAAAAGAATCAAGGTGTGTTTATGCAGACGCCAGTCTTCATGAAGAATCACTACATACTGCGAGCATGTACTGTTAACAATAAAAATTGGAAAATATGCATATGTAGTTCATTACAGTCCTCTTTCCAATAACAATAGTATAATATTATACTATTTCATGTGGTGTGTGAGAGCCTTGCCATAGTGTATTTCTAATTCTACCTTTCTATCCTTTGCTCAGTTACCATATATTTTACTTACACTGTAACAACAAAATACGTCGATACAACCAATTTGTGTTTTAAAATACTCAGTAGTCTTTTGTAGCAGTTGAAAATAAGCATCAATATAACATTTACCTTTATTCATGCCAGTGTTCTTGATTTCTTTATGTAGGTCTGAGTATGAACATTATGTTTCTTTGTAGAGTTAATGAACATAGTTTCCTAAGTTATATAGCAAAAACTAGCAGATTCGCAAAGGACTCTACCTCAGAGTCTGTGGAAGCTAAGTCTGATTATCAAACTTTCCTCTTAATAATAAATGCATGGATTAAATTCCTTGATAGATGGTTATTTTTCTTCTTTAAGAAAATTTTTTAATATTTTCACAATTTTATGCATGTTCATGACATATGATTCAAGTATTTAAATAAAGTTGAGATTTTAAAGTTACTTTTGGATTGTGCATTATTACTTCTAATTGCTGTGAAAATGATTCAAAACATGTTTTTATGGTCTGCACTGATTAGACATTCAGTTGTGGACTCTTTGTGTGTTTGTGCCAAATGCCATAACCAGTAGTCTAAGTTTTAAACTGAAAGTTAAACATACCAGAAGACATTTAAGAGTGCTGAAATCCTGGGAATCTATTGTTAGACATTTAATAAAGGAGATATTTTAGTATTATTTCCAGATTTATAACACTTTGTTTTTTAACTGTCAGCAAGAAGCGCAATAGGAGGAAAATGAAATGGGACTTCCATGGGAAGCCAATGGCCTGTTACAATCAACCTCTGACTTCTATGTGTTATGCTTAGTGGGACTTTAAATTCAATGACTATTGTAACTCTAGAACCTAAGTTTTGATTTTCAACAATGTTAGTCCTGTGGCTATGAGAAATTAGATTATTTAAAGATGTCATAAAACTTCTGTAATTCTAAGACCATGGCTTTATCTAAGCATTGAAGTACCTGAGCTTGTCGTTTTCTTTCTGTCGGGGTTCCAGCACACCTGGAGATGGCAGTGCTCAAGAGCAGCAGCCGCCTAGACTCCCGCAACCCTCCTTAATTGACATTTAATTGCAATTCACCGAGGTGAGGAGTTAATTGTGATGTTGCTGCATACACGAGTTACTAGCATTGATTCCCAGGGGCAAGAAGCTTCTCGGCACTTTACCCAACCCCCAAAACTCATAGTGTTTTATAACCAATATTATGGTGGTTTTAAAATAGGTCTTTAAATTATTCAGTGCTCTTTTTTCTTCCAAACAGTGAAGGCTAATTCCCCTTTCCTCTAATGTAGGTTGGACTGTATCTTTTTTAAAAATAAAATATGAAAAAGTGAAGGTATGTGGCTTTGCATGTAAAATCATCAAAAGCATGACCACTTCTATCTCCTGCTCTTTGGATCGCTCATGCTGAGAGAAGTCAGCCAGCTTGGTGTGAGGACACTTGAAAAGCCTGTGTGAACCAGGTGTGGTCTCAGCGCGCGCACACACACACACACACACACACACACACGCACACACACACACACGCAACCTGTACTGTAGCTCCTGAGGCAGGAGGATGGGAGGTTTAAAGCCAGCCTGGGCAAGTCAGTCAAACCTTGTGGAGAGAGAGAAAAAAAGAAGGAAAATGAGGAGGAGAAGGAGGAGAAAGAAAAAGAAGAAGGAAAAGGAAGAGAAGGAGGAGGAGGAGGAAACAAAAAGAAGGAAGGAAGGAAAGAACAGAGAGAGGGAGGGAGGGAGGGAGGAAGGGGCCAGCCAATGCAGAGGTCCTCATGAGAAGGAACTTAGGTGTCCAACCAACAACCTGCCCCAGCTCTGAGCCATGAAGAAGTCATTTTGGAAGTAGGTCCTCCAGCCCTGGTCAAGCCTTCAGGAAATGACAGTCTCTCACAAAGTCTTATCTGCAGGCCTGTGGGAGACTCTGAGGCAGAACCATCCAACCAGTCACTTCTGAATTCCTGATCCCTCCTCAACAAACCTATGATGACAATAGATAATATTTGTTGTATGGCAAATTTGTTACATAGGAATGGATAATTAATGTATGTAAGCATTGCAGTGCCATGAGGACGTGTAACCACAAACACCCACAAACTGCTACCTAGCCAGGCATGGTGGTGTTATCAGGCACTCCTTCTAAAAGTGGCTCACCAAATAAACATTACCGGATTTAGGGTTGCTGGCCTCTCGTGGAGTTAGATTCCAGGTTCTGCTCATCTTGAACAAAGTACTGAAGGAAATGAGCAAAAAGCAGTGGCAACATTAATTTGAAAAATTAAAAGTGAAGAGTGAGTTTGGAGCTAGTACAAGAGGAAAAAGCAAGATACAAGAACACCCTGGAGGAAGCAGGGCGGGCTATCACGAGGAAAGCCTTAACAAGAAGCTCTTCTTGGCATCTGTGTCCTCTCATACAGGCTCAGTCTCGAGAAAACTCAGCAGACTTCTGCATTTATGTCCCGAGAGGCCGTGCTAGGATCTCCTCCTCAGGCTGCTACCAGGTCTAGATCGTACTGTGGAAAACCTGCTCGAGTTCTCATGAGAAGCCCACATGCAGGCAGGGCTTTGAGAATTGTCTGCATATGTGTTCTGGGTTCTTGTAATTAACAGGTCATGCCTCCTTCCCAGCCAACTTTGCCACACCCTAATCTCCTGTCTCAGTGGTACACACCCGTAATATAGCATGCTGGGAGGCTGAGAGGAGGAAGAATCATAAACTCAAGCCCAGCATGGGCAATTGAATGACTTGAAAAGACAGTGGCTCATGAATAAATGAATGAATATGTGAATGAAGGACTGGTAGGGCTGTAGTTCAGTGGGAAGATGCTAGGTTCAATGTTCAGTACCACAAAGAAACAAACAAACACCTCATCTCCTGTTTGAAAAATTGTCCATGGTGTTATTTTTTAAGCTCTTATTTTTAGTTGTGGTAAATACAAAAGATTTAAATTTTGCCATTGGGTAGGGAGGTACATCCCTGTAATCCCACCACTCAGGAAGCTGAGGTAGAAGGATCGACATAAGTTTGAGGCCAGCCTGCACTACATGAGTTCAAGGCCAGCCTGAACTATACAGCAAGATCCTGTCTCAAAAGCCCAAAAGAAGGAAAGAAAGAAAAAGTCAGCTTTAATTATTTTTAAGTGTACAGTCTAGTAGTGTTAAGGACATTCACATTTTTGTGCAACAAATCTCCAGAATTTTTTCATCTTACAAACCTGAAATTCCATACCAAACATTGGTGTACAAGTATATTTTCCAAACTCTATTTTCGATGTTTTGGCATATATATTTAGGAATGAATTGCTGAAACATTGGAGTTTTTTTTAAATTTACTTTAGAAATAAAAGAATGAAAGCATATTAACAAACAGACATCCATTTACAAAATAGCATAGGAACCATACAAGCTATACTGAATTACAGACAAAATGGTAAGAAATTAACAATGGCTTTTGTATTACATAGTGAT
>PVLD010004609.1:41799-123124 GCA_004027595.1 Dinomys branickii
GTTGCTTACACATGCAGGTCTGATTTATTTCACTTATGAGTATGGTCTCTCATATGGTAATTCTACTTTTAATTTTTTGACTAATGTTACACTGTTTTCCATACTAGCCAATAGTGCACGGGGTGGGGGTGTCCAACTCCTCCACATATTCGGTGGGCTTGGTTTTATTTTTTCCTTCTTTCTTCTTTTTTTTAGTAATTGCTACCCTAGTGGATATGTAGTAAAGTATCACTTTTATTGTGCTTTGTTATGTGTAGTTTAAACATGTACTTATATAGTAAAAGTAAAAGTCATTCTGTTTCAAACTGAACTATACTACTTTTAGTTTTATGAATAATGAGGCAAAATGCCTCCGTGTGTGTGTGTGTGTGTGTGTGTGTGTGTGTGTGATTGAACAGACATATTTGTTTTGTATCCACTTTCATTCCTGTCTGGGCTTGTTCTCCCTGAGAAGTTGCTCACTGACACAGAGAAATGGTACCACACCATCGGAGAACGTAGAGGATGCCACCCTCCGCTGAACCTATAGGTTGCTCACAATGTTCAGCTCCCCAGTAACAGTTTCTCCCACTCTCCCCATCTGCCTCATCCCCAGGGGCCTGAAATCCCAGTTACACCGCTGGGAGGTCGGCAAGAGACGCTGCTCTTCAGAGTAGCTCAGAAGGAGAACCCAAAGGCTGCATCTCTCACATTGGGCCGATATGCCCATCTGTGCCTCTTGTTTCCATGGTTCTGCCGAATTTCAAGTTTGCCGGAGCCACAGACAAGACTGCTCACCTATAAAGGCCTTAGAGCTCAGTCAGGCCACAACTCTGACCCATGAGAAACAGTGAAGTGTAGAGATTGCCAAGGAATTTTGTTTCTACCTCTACGCTCCCCTTGGGATATAAGACCTCACTGTTTACTGCAAAAAACAACAAACAATTTACTTCATGTACTACCTGTCTCAGCACTGTGGCCATATTGTTATCTGTTCTTCAACAGCAGAGGCTACGTCCTTGTCATCACTAAGGCCCGTTGTCTTTGGCTGCAGCCATGTTGGCTACGGAGCCATTGGATGAAGCAGAGGACACATAATGTCATATTATTTACCGCCTCCCCTGCCACCATTTCTGCGGCCCTTCCTTGGGAGCCGCTGTGTCCACCGTGGTCACATCTGTCACCAGCTCCGTCTTCACCAGTGTGAGTCACCTCCTCTGCCTCTGTCTCCCCCAGTAGCATCCACAGCCCCCACCAGCAGCTGGCCTGTTACTAGACTACCCTGCCATCTCCACAGTATTCACTGTCTATTGCCTATTTTTTTCTTTGACTAAATGAACAGAATGACCTGTATTTCTGTTTTATAAAAGGAACTTGAAGCTGTTCAAGTTTGAGGATTTTTCTTTGTTGCCTACATTTTTGCGAGGGAATAGACGGTTTCCTAAAAGTGAATCATCTGAGGTGAGTGTGGCAAAGCATACCTGTAGTAGCAGCTGCTCAGGAGGCTGAGGCAAGGGGACTGCTTGAGCCCACGAGTTCATGACCAGTGTGAGCAATGCAGCAAAACTCCATTTCAAAAAAAAAAAAAGCCTACTAAAATCTCTTACATCACAATGAAGCAACAGAGAATAATAATTTTGATAAGAATGATGTATAATATCAAGTCAAATTATCTATACATTCTCCTGAAACATGGACTCTTTTCAGGTAGCAAGATGGGAGTCAGCCTCTGTAAAGGTGGAGGTGTGCATTTGTCAGTGTTGGGGGACATAGATCCTGTCCTCATAAACGATGCTTCTTCATTCTCGTCTTCAAATAGTAAGAGAAGCTGAGCAACAGCCCAGAACTCCAGCTTTGGTCATCACTGAAATGAATAATCTTCTGCTTTAAATTGTTAACATTTAATGAAGGGTAATTTCTAAAACAGTAGAATTAGCCGGTTGGAAACTCTCCAAGTAGCTGAAAGATTTTTCAAGGGATGCGCCTGGCAACAGATTACATGAGTAGGGTGCAGCTGTTTTCTCTGGGTGATCTTCATATTAGCATATAGAAGCGCTTTTGTTTGAGACTAGCTAGTTTTACAAGAAATCCTCCAATCTTTGGATTAAAGGATATAGTGTAAGCCTGCCTATCAGAACTCTGGGAGATCTCACTATTTATTAAGACTCATTTGGTGCACACTCTCTCTTTTCCATATGGTGATGGCTCACCCCATTATGCCAGTGCCCCAAGCTCAGAGTCCTCTAGTTCAGCTTCTTTAGAGTGTTTTCTAGAGCAGTGATGGTGGGTTACAGGGCAGGAAGGGAGAGCTGGATAGACCACCTGCTCCTTTCAAGCAGCTCTCCTATTTTCAGCCCAACCTGTATCCCTCCCTCCAAAGGTTACTCAGAGCTACACACCTAAATATTTCAGGACCACAAGAGCAGGTGGTTGTTTTCTATGTTTTTTCACGGGAGTTTCTTTGTACTTAGGATTGAGTGAAGAAGTACTGTACCACTGAGCTACATTCCCAGCTTTTTAAATTTTTTTTGAGGCAGTGGTTCTCTAAAATGCCCAGGCAAGCTTTGTACTTTTTTTTTTCTTTTAAGTCTTTTTGAGACAGGGTGTTGCTATGCACTTCAGGCTAGTCTTGAGCTTACTTTGTAGCCCAGGCTGGTCTTGAACTCACAACGATCCTCCTGCCTCAGCCTCCTGAGTGCTGGGATTATAGGTGTGTGTCACCATGCCTGGCTTGAGCCTTATACTTTTGATCTTTCTACCTTAGGCTCCCAAATAATTGGGATTACAGGTGTGCACCATTATGCCCAGCTTTAAGTGATTTTTAAAAGATTCAAGAAGAAAAAAAGAGATAATGTATGTGTTAGGATTATCATATTTACTCCCAAATCATTCTTTTATCTTTTTCTAGGCTTTACTTTTGCAATTGCATCTTTCACATATCAAATATTTATTCTGGTGCACAAAGAGAGATGAGGATATAAGGTGAACTTCACTCTGTACTAGAGCTGGCCAAAGACTCATCATTTATTAAACATGCTTCCCTTTCCTCTGTGTGTAATACACAGAAAATAGAATATACTTTCATGAATCGGAAATGGTTTCACAAAAGTTAGATTTTCTCTGACTCCTAAAAATCAGGCACATAAAGATGCATGGAGAGCAGTCACTGAGGCACACGTATGGCTATGTGGGACGGCACAGAAATACAAAAATGGGTGGAAATGGAAAACGAGATTTTGTTCAGGTCCTAAAGGATGCATTATGCTGTGCAGAAAATTTGGATTTTATGTACAGGACAGCCAACTGCTAAACCTAACATTTTAAAAGATCCACGTGAATCATCCCATTCCCAACTCATTGTCTTTGTTTCATTTCCTTGTCACCATTTATTTTTTCAGATTCTACTGAAACAGCTCCATGGACAAACAACAGATTGGGCCAGAAGTGCTAACCCCAAGAAAAGCCAGGGCTTTTTTTACAAGGTAAAAACAACATGGAGCTTTACTCTGAAAGTGAGTCCTTCCACATAGCATGCTAGCGTTGGAGAAGGAATTCAGGGCAGTACCCCCCATACTTGAGAGGGTTTAATCAACAGCCACTTAGAGAAAGGGTTCATCGTTCAAGACCAGGCCAAAAGACAACGGAGCTACTATAATTCAGGATTCCTTGTGTCACCCTATCACAGTGACTTGGTGGAGATGGCCACAAGCAACAGTCACACAGAAGGCATGGGCTGCACGTAGACCCCTCTGAGAAGTTCACACTCCAGCCTAGAAGGACATGTGGATATTTCCTCCCCATGGTGAGAAGGCAGGACAATCATGTGTGGTTTCCAGGGGGAGCTGGATTTGAAAGTGCTGGTGTTAAGTGTAGCAATATTCTTAAATCCTCCTCTGCGGTCTGCATCCAAGAACTCCGTGAGCTATTTCCTTTCCCAATAAGCCAATGTGAACAAAGATGCCCCTTCATTGGACAATTGCCACTGCCTGGGATATACGGACAGAAGGGACTCTGGAGCAGGGAAAGTGCCCTACAAACCCATGGGGCATAAATTTATGTGAAGAGAGCCAGGGCTTGGGTTGTGCAAAGAGACAGAGACTGGGATTTGCTGAGGTGACTACAGCTCTAGGGCAGACACCATTGAGCAATCATGCCCAACGGGAAAGGTGAGGCCAGATTCAGCATTCACACGCAAAAAAGCAAGTGTGGAAACGAAATAGGTTTTAGCGGTAACTTACTATCTCTCTCACATACCTGGTAGATTCCAGCACTACAGGCCTTGGGAAAGAAGCCACTCATTCAAAAACAAGGAGGAATTTTCCTTTCACTCATTTCTTTCTTTTTTATTTTCTTTATTAGATTTTGAGGCTTGGGTTTTTTTACTTTTTATTTTCTCCCTGTTTTTCTCTCTTTTGCTGGCTGTGTTTTCTTTTTTCTTCTTTTTCCCATTTTGTTCTGTTACTGTGATCTAATTCTATTAATTTTTTACTCCGTAATAGATTCATTTGTCTTACTTTTCTCTCCTCCTTCTCATCTTTTCTTTTTGTGGCACCAGGAATTGCACTCGGGACCTTGCGTTTGCCAGGCAGGTGCTTGTGCCACTGAGCTGTGTCCTGGCCCTCATCTTCCTTTTCTTTATTTTCACATTTTACTCCTTTCTCTCACACTGCCCGCTCCATCTTTACTTGTATAAGCATTAAGCTTCATTAATCTTCAGATACTTAGTTACCTCTGTGCTATTACTGGTGAACTCTTTTCCACTGGTAATGGTGGTATAATTACTGCATTGAGTACGTGTTTACTGGACATCGATATTTGGTTTGTCTTTGTATCTGTAATATAATTATAGATCTCTTTTCTATGGCTAAGTGTTGTAGAGTTGTACGTTTTGTTGGTTCTTTTGATATGTCAATATTGTTTGTCTTTGAACATGATTGATTTTGATTCTGTTGACATTGCCTGGGTAGCACAGTTGTTGCTATTATTTTTTTTTTACTGTACATTAATATCCGGTTTATCTTTGTGCCATGTACAATATAGCAGTTCATTTTCAGAGAACTGGAGACTGGGTCAGTTACCCTGCACCTCCCCTTTCAAATGTACAGAGATAGTTGGAGTAGAGACCTATAGTTACCCCCACATGTGCAATTCATCAATGAAAAGCAGACACTAAGTAAAAAGATTTCCAAAGCCAGGTGTAGCGACTATAATCCCAGCACTTAGGAGGATGAGGCAGGAGCATCACCCTGAGTTCAAAGCCAGCCTGCGCTGCATAGTGAATTCAAGGTCAGCCTGGACTATATAGCAAGACCCTGTTTCAAAAAGCAAAAAGCAAATAAGTAAATAAGTACGTTTCAATGCTAGCAACAAAGGCTCCACTATAATCAACCTGTAAACCTCAGCCAAAAAATAAAATGAAAATAACAAAAACATGAGAAGACAAGGTGACAAAATGTTTTGATAGACTCACCATCCCTCAGAGCTGATCCATGGGAGGGAAATCAAAAAGCAAGCAGCTGAATTACATCAGATAAAAGAGGAGACAAAAAAACCCAGGTGCATAAGGTGCTTATGACTTCACAGAAGATATGACTAAACAGATAATGAACTTAATAAACAGGACCATCAGTGAGCATAAAGAAGACGTTAATAAAAAGATAGCTGAGCTAAACAGAACCATACAAAATATGAATAAGCAAATTTAGCAAAAAATTAAATGAAAAGGTACCAAACAGAAATCCAGGAAATTGAAAATTCTACTGGAAGTACGGGCAACAGGGGGGACAAATGCGAGAACCGAGTGTCTGAAACAGAAGTTAGGGCTGATATGGGTGATTATAGATTCAGAGGTACCTTAAAAACAACAGACTATGAAAAATGAGTCCAAAAAATGGATCCAACAGCTGCTAGATAAAACAAAGAAGACTGATATAAGATAAATTGGCTTTAGTGAAAACTCAAAGAACACTACCAGTGACGTTCAAGACCCTGTTTACAGAAAAAAGACCTGTTCATAGAAAGAATAGCAGGAAGTTTTCCAAGTATTGGAAAAGAATGGAACATCCAGATAAGTGAGATACACACAGGTAGAATCTGAAATAACCACAATCAGAAAAGAAGTTCTGCATGACACATCATAGTAAAACCCCCAAAAGTCCAAGAGAGGACCAAATCTTAATAACTGTTAGAGAAAAACAACAAACCACTTATAAAGGTAAGCCCATTAGAATTACAGGAGAACACAAACCTTAAAACCCAGGAGAGTGAAATATTTCAATCCCTGAAAGAAAACAACCTCCAGTCAGGCATGGTGGTACATGCTTGTAATACCAGCACTCAGGAGGGTGAGGCAGGAGTATTTCCAGGAGTTCATGCCAGCCTGGGTGACACAGTGAGCTCAAGGCCAGCTTGATTTACATAGCAAGGTCCTGCTCCCCCCAAAACAAAACAAAACAAAACACCTTCTTATATGGGCTCTCCCAAAACTATCTTTCAAAATTAATGGAGAAATAAGTTCTTTCCAGGAAAAGAGCACCTCTAGAAATTCACTACACCAAACCAACACCCCAAACTTTCTCCTAGAAAGAGACCACGAAGCCCACAATCCCAAAAAGTCTAATAGAGTGAATACACCAGGCAGGATGAGCAGTTGAGTAGAAGGGAGAAAATAAAGGAATCAACAGCAGGAAAGTAATGCAATGATAGGATAACTCCACGTCACTCAGCAATAACACTCGGTGTGAATAGTCTCAGTGCTCCAATCAAAAGACCCAGAATGGTAGACTGAATTAAGGAACAAAATCAAGTGGCATGCTGTCTATCAGGAGCACATTTAATCCCAAAAGAATTCCATAGACTAAAAATGAATTATTGAAAATAATATTCCATGCAATGGGAGCCTGAAAATGAGGAGTAGCTATCCTATTTTGAGACAAAGTGGGCTTCAAGCCAAAACTGATCAAAAGAGGCAAAGATCACTATATATAAATTAAGGGAACAATTCAACAGGAAGATACAATAATTATAAACATACATGCACTAAATAGCAGCATACCCAACTTCATAAAACAAACACTACTGGGCATAAAAGATCAAATAGATATCATCAAAATTATAATGTGCGACCTCTATACCCCACTATCACAAATAGATCAACTAGACCAAAAAAAATCTACAAAGAAATAGAACAAATGGACTTAATAGACATCTGTATAGTATTCTACCCAATAGCAACAGAAAACACGTTCTTCTTAGCAGCTCATGAGACTGTCTCCGAAATGGACCACGTAATAGCCATAAAGTATGCTTGAGTAAATGCAAAAGAATCAAAATTGTCCCACATATATTATCAGATTGTAGAACAAGGAAACTAGAAATAAATAGCAAAAGATACCACAGAAACTGTGCAAATACATGGAAAGTAAACAATACCCTCTTGAATAACCAATGGGTCACAGAAGAAATTATGGAAAAAATTAAATAGTTCCTAGAATCAAATGACAGTGCCATTACAACACATCAGAATCTATAGGACACAATGAAGCCTAAAAGGCAGGATGAATGCCTACAGTCGATGCCCACGTCAGAAAAACAGAGTAACCCTGAATAAAACCCGTGATACACCGTAAGGGCCTAGTAAAGCAAGATTAATCCAAACCCAAACCTAGTGTAAGGAAGGGAGTTATAAAGATCAAAACAGAAATTAATGAAACTGAGTCAGAAGAAATACCATACAAAGAATCAATGAACTGAAGAACTAGTCTTTGAAGAATAAGGAAAATAGATAAACCCTTAGTCATTCTCACACAAAAAAAGAAAGACCCAAATCAATGCTGCTAGAAGAAAAAGGTAAATCACAACAGACACCACTTTAATACTGATTTTGTTATTGTCATTTTGAGACGGAGTCTCGCTATGCAGTTCAGGCTGAACTTGAGCTCACTTTGTAGCCCAGGCTGGCCTCGAACTTGCAATGATCCTCCTACCTCAGCTTCCCAAGTGCTGGTATTACAGGCATGCACCACCATGCTTGGCCAGAAGATTATTAGTAACTACTTAAACCTGTACTCCAATAAACAGGAGAAGCCAGAAAAAAAATGAATAAATTCCTGGAATCATATGAATTACCAAAACTAATGCTAACACTGAATAACCCAATTACAGGCAATGAAATTGATGCAATAATAAAAAACACCCAAGGAAAAGCCCAGGACCAGATGGATTCATGATTGAATTCTTCAAGAACTTCAGGAAAGTTCTAGCATCTGTACTTCTCAAATGCTTTAAAGAAATTAAAGGGGAAGAAGTATTCCCAGAGTTACTCCTGGAAGCGAGCATTACCCTCATTCCAAAACCAGAAAAGGACCCAAAGAGAAACTGGAGTATCAGGGCTCAAAATGAATATCTAACGATTCAGGGCAGAGTCCTTGCAGAGCAGGGAGGGAACTTCAGTGCTTTTTAAATTATTACTTACAGAAACAGAGAAATAAACTTAAGCCCAAAGAGGAAGGGTCTATGGCAAGGAAAGCAGTCTAGCTAGCCCCTGCTGGAACTCACAATCTGAGGGTTAGTTCCAGAGGACAGATACAGAAGCAAGTTCCAGAAGGAGGCAAAATTCCTTCCTTGGATTTCACCAGATATTATTTCCTCCAAAATACCGTGGAGCCAGAAATCTAAAGAGCGGAGTGCAGCCTCCGCCCCATCTTCCCAGACAGGGTGGAGGCCAGGGAAAGAACTGGAACGTGGCACTTCACAAACTGCACCAATCCAGTTGGGCTAAAGCCAGACATTGCTGAGATTAGGATGAAAAACTCTGGGTGCTGTAAACCTATCCACTTCTGTGTTTTCAGATTTACTTATCTTCTAATTAAAAAAAAAATCCCCATCAAGACCCAGATGGACCAAGAGGAAAACTGATTTCCCACACCAAAATCAGGAGAAATAATGGAAACAATCCGGAGGTATATACAGTGAGATGGGGCTAGGGAATCTCAGCAGAGAGAGAACTGAGGGATTGGAATGAGCTGGGATTCTGAGCAGCAGGCTCCACGCTTTCCTCTTAGGAATTCCTACCTTATCTTTATGCTCTTCCAGTTGTGCTTTGCAAGGTGGCCTTGGGCCAGAGGTGAAAGAGGCTTTGTGACTTCCCATTGTCAGGGTAGGAGGAACAAACACAGGACTGCTCTGTGGAACTGTGGAATGTTTATTATTCTAAAGTAAAGCATTTGTCTCCTCTTGCAGAGGAAATCCTGTCATCTTATCTTAGAACTGCCCCTGGAATGAGCAGTCTTCCTTGCCTTTAGAAGGGAAAACCAGAGCACAGGACTTCAGCAGGGGATCTGTGTATGGGCACCCATCCAGGCACAGTGCCTGAGTTCAAAATCAACTGTTACAAAAATGCTTAGGCAGCTAAAATGACTTGAAAACAAACCCTTTTACCTGATCCCTACCCTATTTCCTGCCCTGTCTTTTCCTCCTCCACCCTTCCTAGGTAGCAAGAGGTTAGATGCTACAGCCTTGAATAATGCATCACAGGTCAACCCCAGAGGTGACTGAGCTGGTGGACTGATTTGCTGTGAACTTCCGGTACATTTAAGAGTCGAGCAAGGCTGATACAACCTAGCTAGCTTTCAGCACACTGTGTCTTGCAGGCAGAAAGTGCCTGGGTACTCTTATGGAACACATAGCTGCATACACAGTTCTAAAATTGCCCAGTGTTTGAGGAACTTTTTAAAAGCTTATTCCTATTTTTTAAAAATACATTTTCTTCCTATGAGTTAAAATTTTAGCATGCTTTCCTTAATCTTCTCTGCAGAAGCAAATAGTGCCATTAACAAAATGTATTATTTTCTATGACTAAATAATTATATAACCATCCTACTGCCCTTTTTAAAAAATGTTTATCTGAGATAGGGTCTCACTGTGCAGTTCAAGCTGGCCTTAAATTAACTATGGACCCAGGTTCGCCTCCAATTCTCAGCGATCCTCCTGCCTCAGTGTGCGCCACCACGCCCAGCTCCTCTTCCTCTACTGCCTGCCTTTATTCTCTACTTTTCCTCCAGGTTTTCGTGCTTACTTTTGGCAAAATAACTTCCCAAGGTGAATTTAGGAACTGAGTGCATATTTTGTCTTTATCTTGTTTTCAGGGGGTCCCTTTGCAGTCCTGTCTACCATACAGTCATGCATCCAAACCAAATGAAAACACACTCAAAGGTTTCAATAGGATAATATCTGAGCTGATGGTATCTTTATTTTATTAACCAACATTTGGAGGTTTGTAAAACTGCAGTTTAACTTACTTAGAGGCTAATTGACAAAATATTTCCCAGATCACAAGGACTGAACTGGAGGATCTTGTAATTAAAATGCAAAATGGCATTTCTACAAAAAGAATTTTCTAAGCCAAGGTAATAGAGAAGTTCAACAGTGAAAAATCCAAAAAGACACAGTGAAATTTTCATTGGTGAAGAACAAAATTAGCGTAAGAGTCATGTGACAATTCATTCTTCAACTAAACCATGTCCTTTTTTGCTTTAGGGTTGTATAATTTTTTGACACTATCGCTGACTCTGTCTGCTAGAGATCATTAGCATGTTTTGCCAAAAATGACCTCTTTTATTCATTTCATTTTTTATCTTTTACAGTGCAAGTAAGTCCTTGATTTACAAACAAGTTCCGTTCTGGGAGAATGTTCATAAGCTGGCTTGTTCACAAATTTGACAAAGCCAGTCTTACACACCTTGGATGCAAACACATCCAGACCATGCCACCACCAATTTTCCTCTTGCTCCCGGATATCCCGGGCTCTGATTGAGCACCGTACTCTATCACATTGCACGGTAAGCACACAGCAGTACAGTTGTGACAATATCCGGCAGATACACAAGCTACTTCTGTGATTTGATCCCATCTAGCAATGTTGGCAGTGTGAGGTCTGTTGCTACCCATGTAGTTTCGCAACTTGACAGTTTGTGAATTGGGGACTTACTGCACTGGAACTCGAACTCAGGGCCTTGCGCAGGCACTCAGCATCGGAACTGCATCCCCACTCTTTTTTATTATATTTTTTACTTCGAGACATGGTCTTGATAAGTTGCCCAAGCTGGCCTCAAATACAATTGCAATCCTCTTTCCTCAGCTTCCCACATAACTGAGAATGACGGACGCCCTTTATTTTTTTCCTTTCTTTTCTTACTTTTTAAAAAACTTTTTTCCTTCTTTCCCTTTCCCCTCCCCACTCCTTTGTTCCCCTCACCATTCGAACATTTCCTTCCTATTTTGCAGTACCTGACGTACATATTGGTCCTTGGTTACGTTTTGCTTTCTCACCCCAGAGACACAGGGTGGGATTTACACATGTATCCAATTTATTTCACTTCACAGTATGAAAGAATGACGCCCTTTAAATTATAGAAGATTCTTACTTCAATGAAATGATTCATTGTTAAAGCCTATGGGGACGACCACCCCAAAGATCATTTAGTGGTCTGTAGAACTTTCCTAAGGCAGCTTTGCACATTCCCTCAATTTACAAACAGTGGGCATTCACCAATCACAAGTGAACCTTGGAAATTTCATCAACTGTGTATGCTTAATAAACAAATTTCTTTTAGGCAAGTTGGGGGAGAGTTTTAAGCCTCATGGATTTGATAAATAGCAGAAGCCCATGGAACTGCTAGGGACCAGCCTGACAGGAACAGTGAAGGCCCATTATCCGAACAATTCACAGAAGAATGGCTTGGCCCCTGTCCAGTTGTATAATCAATCTATTTTAGTCTTTATCACTCAAACCAATGGGTTTTTCCAAATAATAGTAAATTAGGTGTGGTTCTTTTCTTTCTTCTTACTAAGAGGATTTCCTCACAGTCTGTCTAGAAGTTATAATAATATCTTTCTGTATTTTCATTAAATGGTACATTATGCACCTATAGTTTTAAAAAATGGGCCTTTAGTAACAGCTTTTTGATTTGGAATTCTTTGGGGAATTTTATTTTCAATGGTTTTCCTTTGACTTTGTTAGTTTATATCAAGGGGGACTTTGTCTTAGTCCAAATCCCTTCAATATGTGCTTCTGATTGATGATTATAATAAATGATGCACGCTGCTCAAAGGGGAGCCTGGCCTCACCCATTCAAAGGGGAAAGAGGATCAGAGGCAGCAACCAGTGCTACCCAAACTCATCTGCAACACACACTCGAGGGCTGCACACATATGTCTTTGTAGTCAAGTATCTGTATGTGCTAGGATGATGCTGAAATTGCTGCTTAACTAACATTATTTCCAATTGTAGCTGTCCTACTAATCATAATATATTGCAACTAAAAGTCTAAATTGTTGGTTGTGTAAATGCTGGCGAGGCTGTGGAGAAGTAGCAACTCTACTCCACTGCTTGTGGGAATGCAGACTGGTGAAACCACTGTGGAGAGCGGTTTGGAGATTCCTCAGCAAACTAGGTCTAGAGGTCCCATTCAACCCAGCTATTCCCTTTCTGGGTATTTCCCCAGAAGATCTGAAAACATCGTATCACTGTGATATATGTGCACCCATGTTTATAGCAGTGCAATTTGTGATAGCTAAATTGTGAAAACAACCCAAATGTCCATCCACTGAGGATTGGATAAAAAAAAATGTGGTACTTTTATATAATGGAATATTATTCAGCTATAAAGAAAGATAAACTCGAGGCTCTTATAGGTAAATGGTCACAACTAGAGACCATACTCATAAGTGAAATAAATCAGCCCTGCATGTGTAAGCAATGTATTGTCTCACTAGCGTAAAAAGCTGAAAGAGTGAATAAAAACTAGGAAGTAAGATAGACATTGTGAAACGAAAGAAAAATGCTCAAAAGTAAAGGGCAACTGAGGTGTGGGAAAGGAGAAAGGAAAGAAGGGGAAATTATGTATGTACGTATATATAGGATAGGTATCATAGTTGTACTGCTGTCTTCTGTTGCTTTCCTGAAAGGAACAGTTAATGATTACTTGTTTGATCAGTCTTGCATGTCTCTATTTGTTTTCCTGAGAAACCGCTTTGAAGATATCAATACGTAATACAACCATTGTTAATTTCCTACCACTTTGACTGCAACGCTGTCTGTAACTCTGTTCTTTTGCTATTCTGTAAATGGATGTGTTTGTTAATATGTTTTCCTTTTTCTATTTCTAAAATAAATTAAAAATAAATTGTTGGTTGTGAAGAGACCATAATCCTTAGACTCAAATTATTTAACTTTCTATTGACTGTATTTTTAAATCTGCTCTAAGAAGTCAAAATTTTTATTTTTTAATATTGAGGAACACTTAATTTTTAATTAATTTTAATTAATTTTTAATTAATTAATTTTAAATTTTTAATTAGTTTTATTTGTTGTTGATAATTAAAAGTGTAAGCCAGGCATGGTGGGTAAACACCTGTGATCCCAACACTCTGGGAGGCTGAGGTGGGAGGGTCGGAAGTTCTAGGCCAGCCTGAGAAACTTAATGATTTAATGAGACTCTGTCTCAAAATAAAAAAAAAAAAAAGGGCTGGGGATATGAATCCATGTGAAGGCCCTGGGTTCAGCCCAGGACTAAAAAAAGAACAGTGGGTAAAGTTAACCAGATATGTTGAGATGGGTATGTTAATAACTCCAAAACATTGCTGAAAGATTAGTAAAGAACTAAACTCATGGAGACATGTAGTATGTTCAAGAGTTAGAAGACAGTACTGTTAAAATAAGTTCCTCACAAATTGACATATATATATTTGATAAAATCCTAGTCAAAGTATTAGCATTCTTTTTTCCTGAGGAAATGATAAGGTTATGCATATGAAAATTTAAAGTACTTGGAATAATCAAAATGATTTTAAAAATAGAGAATAAAGTTGACAGATATACATTGCCTGATTTAAAAATTACCATAAAATTGTGTGATGATGGTATACACATGTAATCCTAGTTACATAGGGGGCTGAGGCAAGAGGATCACAAATTCAAAACAGTCTCAGCTGGGTGTAGTAGCGCATGCCTGTAATCCCAGAACTTGAGAAGCTGAGGCAGGAGGATCGTTGCAAGTTCCAGGCCAGCCTGGGCCATAAAGTGAGCTCAAGGCCAGCCTGAGCTGCATAGCAAGACCCTGTCTCAAAAAGACAAATAAATAAATAAATAAATAAATAAATAAATAAATAGGGTTATATTGCAGGTATTATTTTGTATGGTGAATTTCCATAAAAAGTGCTTTTATGGATAACGACATTGTTATGGTTGATACATTGTGTCAACTTGGAGAGTCTGGAGGTTTGGCTGAGTGATTCAGCCTGAAGCCAGGGTGCTTACTTTGTATACATCCTGAGCCTGTGGAAGAGGAAGGCATGGCGATTGTGTGAGAGCTACATGCCCTCTGGGTGGGGGTAGCCTGTTTACGATGTAAGGGAAGAGAAGAGGCTGCTTACAGCCATTCCTCCCTTTTCCTGGTTGTTTTTGCTCTGCTCTGCTGCCATGAACTGTGGCCCTCTGACTCTGCCTCAGAACCAGCCAAGTATGGACTGAAACGTCCACAAACTGTAAGCTAAATAAACCTTTCCTTCCTTCATTTTGGGCATTGGGTATTTTGTCTCAGCAATGAGAGAAAAGTTACCAAGACAGACATCATTTTCAAAAATGTGATTTTTCTTTTGCATAAACATTATATTGTTTATTATGATATATAGATAATAGTACTATAGTATTTGCAGGGAACTGACTATAGGACCTCCCCTGTGGTCCACTACTGCTCAACTCCCTCACACATGAGAATGTATGTAGAACTGTATAGTATTTGCATATAATCTACATAAATCCTCCTGTGTCCTGAAATCATCTTTAGATTACTTATAATACCTAATATGATGTAAACAGTTGTAATAGTGCTATATTGTTTTGGGAATAATAACCAGAAAAACAACCTGGACATGTTTTCCAAATATTTTTCATCTGTGCTTGGTTGACCCCACGGATATGGAACCACAAACACAGAGGGATAACTGTAGGCTCTGTACCATAATTTATTTAATATTTCTCGTTTGAGGATATTTGGATTGTTCTCAAATTTGCTCTGTTCTATAAAATGTTGTGTTGAACATCTCTGTGCATACGTGCGAAACCATGTCCTTATTTTTTGCCATACAACCTTGTAAGTGGGTAAATGACCAAACAGCCTGAATATATTTAAGGATCCTGACAAGTAGTGCAAACCGTTTTCTCGGGAATGCCGTACTAACTTATTCTTTTATCTAAAGTAGGTTTATAATAAGAATGTTAACAAAGTTCTTTACAATAAGAAAGAGCTTTCATGAAGCTGGGAGACCTCGGATTTGAATGTTATTCTCAGCATAACTTGACACGAGGTTTCTGTGTGAGCAATGAAGAAATAAAGTGAAGGTGTGCAGTCTGATGCACTTAAAATGTAAATAAGTCATAACCAAGCCTTTGTCCATCTACTTCCTCTCCTCCGTGTTTCTGTTCTTGCCCGTTCAGGCCTTTGAGGGAGACTGTGAGTGTGGGAAAAAGAGAAATGCCATCCTTGGGAAAGGAAATAGGCCTCAGGCGCTCCAGTCCTGAGACTAAAGGAAAGATCAAGGAATAGGACTGCCTGGACCTTATTTTTACCAACATGATGGACCAGAGAAAAGAAGAAATCTCAGAAAGGCTGACCTAGTTACACTGACATTCCAAGAAAAAAAATAAATGAGTAGTGTAACTATCTAGCTTTTAAGGCTATTTATAAGATTGAAATTTTTGGCTGATGGTACCCAAGTTCCCTATGTGCTTTTCTTCTTTTGTGAGCTGTAACATACCTGAGCAATGCCCAAAGAGGATCTTTTTCTGGCACAGAGACAAGCAAGAGAGGGAGAAAACAATGACATCATTGTCACAATCAAAGAGGGTGAAAAAAGCTCAAGCTGGATACTCAGGGTGACAGTAGAAGAAGGCTCAGGTCAGACTTAATATCCTTCAGAAGCTATGGATGCACACAGGGAACGGTCTGGAGAGGAGCCATGTCCTCAGGAGCTGGCATTAGCAAAAAACTATACTACCAAAGGTGTTACTAGTTTCTGGGTGGGAATAGAGGACTGTAAGTTATAGTGAGATAGAAAAAAATCACTAGTTTTCTTTTCATTAGATACTGATATATTCTCTGAGATCAAAACATTTCTTTTCTCCCAAAATATCTGCCTATAATCTCACATTGATTCTGCATCTTTCCCATTTTTTATTTCCTATAGCAGCAAAGCATACAAGCTCCAGGTGATTGCCTGAGTGTAAATCCCGCTTCTCCCCACTCCCAGCCACAGTAATGCCTCCGTTCATTTCCTCCAAGCAAAAGAAAAAAAGAAAAGAAAGGGGAGATGGAGAGAGGACGGAAGGGAAAAAAAAGAACTGAATATTCCCTCTGGCTTTGCTGTGAAGCTGAAATGAAATAGCACCTCTAAAGCCGTTAGCAGACGACCTGGCCAAGAGCAGCAGCTACGAACCTCTGTTGGCCTTACTATTTTGCTGTGCAAGTGTCTGTAGCATAGGGCATGTAGTACGAGGTGCTCGCTGACTTTGTCAGTGAGCGATGAACCTAGATTTATAGCAGCGTGGCAGAGACAGCTGGATGCCCGCGGCATCTGGTGTCTCTAGGTGTCACCTTGGCTATCTCAGCCTCATCCTTTCTGGGGCATCAGCCTGGGTTTTGGCCCAGTTCCTCAGCTGATCAGCTCTGTACTCAGATTTCAGGTAGCGGGATGGCAGTTCCCTTCGTGTCCACGGCATATACCAACCGACTCTCTCTGAGACTGCTCCATCGATGCTGATGCAGGAGATACCACAGGAGCTGCATAGGCATAACTGGAATTGCAAAGAAAGATGTGATGTCTGGGAGGGGGACCCTCATGCTACAGGATCGGAATAAGTGATCGCATTTCTCCCTTTACCTCCTGCACACAGACTGTTCTGAGACACAGTCATCTACTCCTGTCTGGGAACCGGTCTGTAAAATCGAGCAAACAGTTGGGCTTGACCCGAGTGACACCCACTCAGCAGAGACCCCAGCATTGGCTTTTTCCTTCCCTGCCTCACCCCTACTGCCCGTTTCTCTGGCTTTTTATTTCCTGATAAATATCAGCAGATAAACTTTTGCTGTCTGTGGAGCCCAGGGTAAGACATTTATTGTGTTCATTACCCACTTCTATATAAGCTAGCATTTGCCATCTTTAGCTAAATGGATGGTTACCCAAAGTAAAAATGATATAATTTTAATCTCCTTTGCCATTATATTTGGTCCTATGGCTAAACTGTGGCAAAGTTCTGTCCAATGAACATATTATATATAACATATATCATATGTGTTATAATTACAGATAGACTGCAAATTATATGCATATCACATATGACGATATGCAGAGAGATGAATCTGACAAGAGTCCTTGAAGCAATGAGAGTGCCCTTCTCCCCCTCTTTCTTTTTTCCTCTATTTTTAAACTTCTTTCTTCTGGCTTTCATGTGAACATGGTGGCGGGCACTGGGGTAGTTATCTCTGGCCATACTGTGGAAACCGCTTGTTGAGGATGGTAAAGAGGTCGCAATAATTGGGCAGATACCAAACCTTTTCTAGGCTGCCTGCCTGGATATCTTTTTAAAGCCATTATTATTTTGGACTTACCGGCACTTCCCGCTGAGCTTAACCCTAATTGTTCAAATAGAGAATTCACTTTTTCAATGAATAAAATGAGGGCAACAGAAGAAAAATGTCAAGAAGCATTTTATGGGCCGTGGTATATAACAGTTCTGGGTTTAGAATGCAGATCTGTCTGACTCTAATAGCCAACATTTTTACCATCTCTTATAAATTGAGAATATATGAGGCAGATATTCTGTGACCTGCTTGTCCTTGAGGTAACAGAATATTCACATTCCAGGGTAATATAACGAAACAAACACAATAATCTCTGGTCACCAGTCTGGCCACATTAGTATGAACCATTAATTACAATGGAATCTACTATGGGTTGGCCCCTGAGCTATGATCTCTAGAGGTCTCAAAACCTAAAGAGATTACATCCTACGGAGGGTGGTTAGAGCGAGGCTGAACACTGGTGGGACATTCCAGTTGGGAGGCTTATGAGTACCTGGGATCAAATCCAAGGTAATCAGGAGAACTAGAGGAGACAGTGATTTGGAAGACTCTTTAATCGATGAGATTAGTAGGATCTGGCTACCGGTGGAAGGTGGAACTTGCACAAGTTCAGGATTATCTGTAGGTTTGGGGGAAGGGTGATTGTTCGCAAAGTAATTTCACAAATGAAGATGAAATATAATCAGGATGAGAAAGAAGAGTTTTGGTAGAAAAATGACGGGTTCAGCCCTGGGAAGGCTGAGTTTGGGATTTTCCTGGGCAGCGAGTAGAGATGCTGAGAAAGTTTGAATACAGTATACGGGCCTAGTATACGGGCCTAGTAAATGAGCAGGATAAGCACTTTTATTGTGGTGCTATAATTTTATGCTTAGGACATTGTTCCTGCCAGTGGACTGTTTGTTTTGTTTTTATTTTTATTTGTTTTTTGAGACAGGGCATTACTCTGTAGTTTAGGCTTTTTGAACTCATTATGTAGCCCAGGCTGCCCTCAAATTCACAGCGATCCTCCTGCCTCAGCCTTCCAAGTACTGGGATTCCCAGCACACACCACCATGCTTGGCCAGATTGAGTTTCTTGAGGGAGAAATAGTCCTGGTTAACTGATATTCCCAGTACCTAACATAGAATCTGCAACTGATTAATCGATGAAGTAAATGAACAGAGTTTAATTAGTCAAAAACAGAAACACATTTTTATCATTTCAGTACTAAACCCCATTTTGTGTCCTGATCCAAACATGATTACCTCAGTTGGTTTCATATACCAGCAGATTATTGGTACAGCTACATCATATTTTATTAAGCTTCTGGCCACCATCAGAACTAAATCACCCTTCAGAATCATTTTCACAGGAAAAGGATCAAACAGTTCCAATGTAATGTAGTTCATATCATTGACCAAAAGGCGTTTTCCTACACTCCTATGTGTTTCCCCCGGAGAACTTACTACAAGGCTTTGCACATCACCCTGGAAGCCATGCTGCCTACAATACACCTGCAGGTCAGCCACTGACAAGGTGCAGAGCACTGAGGGCTGCTGCCTGAGGGCTCGGGGCTGCCTCGCTGAGCCACTTTTGCGATCAGTCCACCACTCAGCCCAGAGCAGGGTTACAAAGGAAGAGGGCAGAGACAGCCCGGCGGCGTGGGAGAGACTCCAGGGACAGCTGCACTCGGTCAAGGACCTAGAATCTGACGCCCACTCCACACATCAACTGCTCACTGTTCATCAGTGACAGCCAGCTCTGAGTCAGATAGTCTCCCCAACTGCAGTTGTGAGCGTTACTTTTATAAATTAACGTCTTTTGTGAAAAGCCATTTGTACCTTCTATCACTAACTTAGTCTCAAAATATACAAAGCAATCTATCCTGAAAGAGTAGGTTGCTCTTGAAATGTTTTAAGTAATAGTGGGATTTCAGGAAGCAAGTGGCAGAGTCACGAAGTAAATGAGTTCACGCTGCCGCTTACTGCTTTAACAGAGTAACTATAACCAGACGTTGTGTCCCACTAGTGTTCCCAAATATAATATTTAAGGAATATCAGTGATTTATTGATATGTATGGTTGAGTACATGAAATTCAAAGCTGTAGGTGGGCTGTAATTAACATTAAATTTAGAGTCAGAAAACCTAAATTTTAGTTCCACATTAACTTCTTGGGTGATTTAACTCATTCTTCCATTTAAAAAATGTGTATTGAACACTTTAGAATGCCCTACACACAGTGCTTTGCTCAAGCACAAGAATAAAAAGAAACATGGGCTGGGCATGGTGGTGTACACCTGTAATCCCAGCATTCAGGAGGCTGAGGCAGGAGGATTGTTGTGAGTTTGAGGCCTGCTTGGGCTACAAAGTGAGCTCAAGGCCAGCCTGAACCGCATAGAGAGACCCTGTCTCAAAAAGACAAAAAGAAAAAAAAAATAGGATAAAAAGAAACATACATTGTTCCTGCATTTATTCATTTGTAGTCTAGTAATGAAAACAGACATCAATTTTTTTTTTTTTTTTTTTTTTTTTTTTGCTTTTGAACACAGGTTCTTGCTGCATAGGCCAGGCTGGCCTTGAACTCACTTTGTAGCCCAAGCTAGTCTCAAACTCACAGTGATCCTCCTGCCTCAGCCTGCTGAGTGCTGAGATTGCAGGCATGTGCCATCACACGTGGGGAGACATGAATTTTTTAAAATCCAAACATTAACAATATAACCTCTGAGCTGGCAGTATAACTCAGTGATATAGTGCTTGCTAGTATGTGTGAGGTCTTGGGTTCGATCTTTAGTACCCCAAAGAAAATGTAACAGCCATATAACTGCTATTTAGTACTACAAAGAAGAGCTACGGGGAGATTGTACCAGGGATGTCACTTCAGATTTGAGTTATGATTCAGATCTAAAGGATGATCACATGTTAATGAGGCAAATGGCATTGAAGGAGCTGTGTATGGAAGCCCCCTGCAGCCTGGATGTGGTAGCAGTTGTATTCTAGGAGTTACGGAAGGTCAGAGTGACTTGTGCTTAGAAAACAAGTACGAACCTATGAGCAGAAATGGAAAGTTAACAGATAAGTTTAAAGGGAAAGCAATAGGAAGATGTGAGATCATCATAATCAATAATAATTCATTCTTTCGGGGTATAGTATTGAGAATTAATTTTATGGGGCATAAATTAATATGAGACAAGGCTATTTTATTACTGGATCTCAAAAGGGATAAGAAGCGGGGTGTGGTGGCACACACCTGTAATCCCAGCACTTGGGAGGCTGAGGCAGGAGGGTTGCTGCAGGTGTGAGGCCAGAATTGACTACATAGTGAGTTCAAGGCCAGTGTGAACTACAAAATGAGATCTTGTCTCAAAGAAAGGGGTGAGGGGAATAACCGTTGTGTGGCCTGGTGTGTGTGGAATTATACAGACTTAACAGTAGGTACAAGAGGAGGTAAAGTAATTCCGTTAGGCATGAGGTTATCAAGGGGAAGGGGCATGAAAGGTGAGCTCTACATCTGTCACTGAGATCGGAAACAATAAAAGAGACCGGATTCGACCACGACAAACTCTGGAGGTCTTAGTGTTTCTGCAAAGCAGGAGGTCAAGTGTTTTTGGGTTTTTTTTTTTTTTTTTGTACTGGAATGAAACTCAGAACCTTGCACTTAGCCAGGCAGGCGCTTGTACCGCTGAGCTATATCCCCAGCCCTTCCTTAAAGTCTTGTCTAATTCTAGATCTTACTAAATAATTCAGTCTCTAAAAACTCTGAGTCTTCTATCTTGAGTGCATTTACCTATTTACCTACTGAAACATCAAACATTAACCCAAAGGTTGGTGACTTAAATATTTATTTTCTCACAGTTTCTGTGGCTCAGGAGTCCGAGAGCAGCGTTGCTGAATGGTTCTGCCTCCGGGTTTCCTAGGGGTGGTCTTTAGGGTGTTGGCAGGGGCGGCAGTCATCTAAAGAGCTATTTGCCACCATAAGGGCTCATTCACGTGTTTGCAGAAGGCCTTAGGCCCTCACCGATGGCAGAGGTCTTCCGTTCATCACCCTGTGGACTTCTCCACAGCCTAATTTGATATTCTCAGTATGTGGCATCTGACCTACCCGGAAGTAAGTGATCCCCGAGACAGTGCGGAGGAAGCTGCAGTAACCGACCTTTCATGATCTGGCCTCAGAAGCTGAATACTCTTAGTCTATTCCTGTTGCTATGGCTGCAACAAGCGTCCCCCAAAGGTCTATGTGTTAAAAGCTTGGTTCCCGGAGTGGTGCTATCGGTAGGTACCTTGGATCTTTAACAGGTGAGGCCTGGTGGGACGTCCTTTGGTCCTGGGGCGCACGCCTTGAAAGGGCACTGTGGGGTGCCAGTCTCCCAGTCCCGCTGTCTGCTTCCTGGCAGAAGCCAGCTTCCTGGCTTCACACCCCAGGAGTGATACGCCGCTCTCAGCAGCGGCCCGGAGCAACAGGACCGCTTGATCTTAGACGGAATCTGCAGACCTCTGAACCGAAAGGAGCTTTTCTCTTTATGCGGATTAGCTTACATACTTCATTACAGTGACGAAAGCTGACTAATAGGCCTGGGGCATTTTATAAGGACTAGAAATCTCGGTTCTCACAGTTCTGGAGGCTGGAGATTCCCAGAGGAAGGGCCAGCAGATTTGCCGTCTGGTGAGAACTGGCGAACTGTGCCTCAAGATGATGCCTTCTTGCCACGTGTCCTCATACAGCACAGGGGCAGGAGGGCAAAGGGGGCAATGGCCTGTGTGAAGCCTTTTAATTGGCAGTTGAGTTTATTTTCATTAGTATGTGTAGGTGATACGGAATGACCACTTTCATTGTGGGGAGTTGGTAGGGGCACATAACAAATCTTAATTCTTTTTACTTCTCCACCCCTCCGTCTCCCTGGCAACTAAGCTTCAACATGAATTTTGGGAGGACACATTCAGGTCCTAGCGCTGCTGTCAGAGTCCTGTTGTGCTACTTGTTCACAGTGAGTCACCCAGTCCAACACCCCCGGGGAAGAGAGAAATTCGGTTTCACCTCTTAAAGAAAGAAGAATCAAATTATTTGTAGGTATATGTTAAAAACCATCACAGCAAGATTTAAATTTTGTATACTTGACACTCCAAAAGTGCTGGGTTACTTTCTTCCATAGTACATAATACTGTTGTATAGATTCAGCTAAATTAATATAACGTTAAAATCTTAAAAACTTCTAGAGGGCTGGGGATGTAGCTCAGTGGCACGGTGCCTGCCTGGCAAGTGAGAGGTCCTGAGTTCGATTCCTGGTACCAAAAAAGAAAATACTTACAGAGAAAAACTGTCTAGAGCTTTGTCCAGAGATATTTGGAAAGCATATTAATTTACTTTTATCTTCCCATAAGGTAAGTCTAATAATGTACAAAGCTTACTGAGTTGTAAGTGAAATGGGTCTATCCTTACTAGATATTATAATACATAATTCTCTGTACACATATGCTTTTTGTGTATGTTATAAAATACACAATGAACCGGGCATGGTAGCACATTCCTGTAGTCCTAGCACTTGGGAGGCTGAGGCAGGAGGATCATTGCAAGTTCAAGATGAGCCTGGGCTGCAAAGTGAACTCAAGGCCAGCCTGTCTCAAAAAGATAAAATAAAATAAAATACACAATGAATCCTGTAAATTATACACTGTATGTCTTAGAATCAATTTTTTTCTTTTGTGGTACTGGAGATTGACCCCAGAACCTTCACACTGAGCTATCTCCTCAGATTTTTTTTGGGGGGGGTACCAGGAATCAAACTGATG
Organism: Dinomys branickii; assembly: GCA_004027595.1. NCBI lineage: Eukaryota > Metazoa > Chordata > Mammalia > Rodentia > Dinomyidae > Dinomys > Dinomys branickii. Next base: position 65,181 of record PVLD010004609.1, read on the forward strand.
ACCTTGCACTTACCAGGCAGGAACTGTGCCACTGAGCTATATCCTGGGCCCCTCCCCCTCTTATTTCTTGAGATAATGTCTCACTAAGTCACTAAGTTGGTCAGGCTGGGCTCCAACTTTCAATACTCCTGTCTCAGAGTTCTGGGAGCACAAGTGTGGCCCCTAATACCCAGCAAAATTAAATGCTTTATGTATGCCAATCAGAGCTGAAGAATTTTAGACCTTTAAGAAAGTTTACAGATGGTCTAGTCCAGTTCCCTCATTCGATAGAGGAGAAAATTAAGTACACACACACATCTCCCCCCTCCAGTTCTTAGTGTGTGGCAGAGATCCACTGCTGAGAAAGTCATCTGGAAATGCAGTGTTGGAGGAGGAAGGAGTCAATGCTCCTGCAGGTCTCCTTCCAGTCCTGAAAAATCTCTTCTACTTTGCAAAGATGCGTGAGAAAGGCACAGTATGTGCAACATTCTTCCTTTTCGAATATCGCTTGCAGGTAGGAAATAGAATAGTCCATAAACTCCGTCAAGGTCACTTTGTAATTTGTTGGTAGGAATTGGGAATAAAGCCAAGTTTGCAGATGCCTTTCTTTAGACTCTTTCCACTCTGTTTACTACTTGCTTTTGAAAATTTTACGGCCACTTATCACAAACAAGGTTGCTTTTATTATACAAGCAGAAAGGATTAGGTAATAATTTCTACCTCGTCTTTGTTGCAGGCTAATATGCTCATATCTGTGAACACATGAATTATGTACTTGGGTAATTTGATCTTAGATAGAGAGAGAATAAAGGTAGGCCCAGACGGGTGGTTTCACGACTCTTGACGCTAGCCATCATACTTCTATTGACTCTACTGAAATTTTATAGCTTATATCAGCAATTAAATGAGTATGGTTTACTATGCATACAAAGTAAATGATAAGATAGTTTTATTTGCTTTGTCTAATTTTACTGCAGGCTATTATATTGTTCAACATATTGTGAATATGTACTTAAATATGCAAGATAATGTGAATAGTATGAAACGTTGTGGTTTACAATAGAAAATCCTCTTGTGTTTTTATCTTCTTTTCTTTTGAGACCGAGTCTCACGCTGTAGGCCAGGGCTGCCTTGAATTTACTCTGTAGATCAGGCTTCCCTTGAACTCTCACTGGTCCTCCTGCCTCAGTCTCCCAAGTGCTGAGATTGCAGATGTGCGCCATCATGCCTGACTGTGTATGTTTTAAACCCAGTTGTAATGTTTGCATTCTTTTATCTTTTTAAAAGCAGTGAAGTTTTATTTGTTTGTTTGTTTGTTTTGTGGTACTTTGTTCTAGGAATTGAATCCAGGGATCCTCTACCACTGAGCTACATTCCCTTCACATTTAAAAAGATTTTTAAATTTTGAGGCAGGATCTTGTTAAAATGTGCAGACAGTACTCAAACTTTTGATCCTCCTGCCTCAGGCTCTCAGAGTGTTGGGATTATAGGTGCGCACCACTGTGCCTAGCAAGAAGTGAAGACTGTTTTGATGGAAAAAAATTCGTTTTAGTATATTACATTAGATTAATTTAATACTAATACTGTTGTAGAAATCTTTGGATTATACACAAGTGTATTTTCGAAGAAATAGGTAGAAAAGCAAGGCTTGTCCTAGCATGTTAGCTGTAATCTTCTACTTGACAAGTATTTATTGGATCTCTCATTTGCCATAATTCCTATAGCTCCCCTATTTCCGGTTACTGAGTACGTATTTGTTCCTAGATTTTCTGTAGACATGTAAAGTTCAGCCTGTTCTCAGCCTGCCTCATTATCTTTTCTTCTTAGCTTTTTTTTTTTTTGCTATAATTTCCATTTACTGATGCTCACTGGAAACCTGAGATCATGTAGATCTCTCTTCTCTCACTCCTCAGGCTATCTCTCGTTTTGTTTGTATGTACGTATCTATGTATGTATGTATGTATGTATGTATTTTTACCCCAGTACTGGGTATTTAGCCTGGGGCCTTGTGCCTGCTGGGCAAGGGCTCTGCCATGGAACTCTATCCCTAGGCTTTTTATTTCTCTTTGTTTTCATTTTTGAGACAGAGTCTCACCAAGTTGCCCAGGTTGGCCTCAACATGGTGATCTTCCTGCCTGTTTCTGAGTAGCTGGAATCACAGGGGTGCACCCTCACGCTGGGCGAGCCCCAGATCTTTTAATAGAGTTTTCTCTCCCCACTCTTTCTCGCACAGCCTTCCATGTGCAGACTCCTTCCTGTCTTTCGCGGATCTTCACAGTCAAACTGGCTACCTAAGGTGTCCCTGTGACCTCACTGTCCCCTCTCACTGTTACTGAAACAGGCATTCCACACCAGCTACCTTAATAAAATATAAATGGAATCACATTGTTTCCCTTCTTAATACCTCTAACAGATGGATTCCTATTTCCTCAAGGATGAAGAACAAATTCTATACTGTCATAATGGATTTCAGTTTACCTTTCTGAAATGTGTGGTTATAAACAAACTTATAGCCAAAGATCAATCGTGGTTTGGTACTCAGCCTCCGAGGCAGGTTGCTCCTCCCCTGCTTCTGTCTGCAGGGAGCTCCTACACACTCCGCGCTCACCTCCGCTCCTGGTACTCTCTTCTCTGGGCAGTTCCCTGCCCTCCTCTGCGTCTCCCTGGACACCGTGTCCACCTTTATTATAGGTGTTTTGCATAGCACTGTTTGCCTCTCCCACTGTGGGCCGGAAGGCAGGAACCCAGTCTTATTCAAATGAGCATGAGGCCCACAGTACAAAGTTCTTGATTTAAAAACAAAACCAAGCCCTTCTTATTTATAAAACATTCTTGCAAAAGTGAATTTTCTTAGTTTTTAAGAAGTACTTCAGTTTGTGCTAGGGAAAGAAGTGCTTTATAACTATCACTGGAATCAGAATTCAGGATGTCAATGTACAATACATTTTAGCACAATGTCTTAGTAATAGATTGGTTTGTTTCTATTTTATTAATTTAATTAAAAATTTTTTTTACAGGACTGGGAATTGAACTCAGGGTGTTCACATTGACCTACATCTCTAGTTCTTTTTATTTGGATACAGGATCTCCCAGGCACTGGAACTGTCCAGACCGGACTCCAACTTGTGACCCTCCTAATTTCCCAGAGTACTGGGATTGTAACCACATGCCACCACGTCAGGCTTGTATCTTTTTAAACATATCATGTTCTATATAAAAAATATTTTCTGTACTGTAACTATTAGTATCAGAATGTTTCTGAAAAAAGTACTTTTAGTAGGTATATGTGATTCTCTTCTCCTTTGAAATCTGAAGTGTTACAGTAATGAGAAATACAATTTCCAATTAACTTCAGTATTTCACTTGAAAGTGCATATATTTGATATAAGAATACATAAAAATGTATATGTCCATGTATGGATAGATTAGATTTGTAATCAACAATAAACTTAACCCTGGCCATAATTCTGCCAGCCCAGTTCACCACAATTCTTATTAGAAAAGGATGGCTTTGCTGTTTTTGTGTAATAAGTAATTTATAATTATTGTAAAATTTACCTTACACAAAAATTTTAACACAGTAAAAGTGATACAGAAAAGAATATGTAATATGTAAATAAAGGATGAATTGTCCATAGAAACACTATCCAGAGAAAACTATGGGACTGAATTTTTCTTCTTTCTGACACTTTACAATTTTTTTTTTTTTTTTGGTCTTTTTTGAGACAGGTTCTTGCTATGCAGTTCAAGCTGTCCTTGAGCTCACTTTGTAGCCCAGGCTGGTTTCAAGTTTGCAACGACCCTCCTGCCTCAGCTTCCTGAGTGCTAGGATGAGAGACGTTCACCACCACACCTGGCTTGACTGTATAATTTTTTAAAACACTGCTGTCATCAGACCGTATCAGTTTCATAATTTGCTTTTTCCCCACTTAAAACTATAAAATCTTGCCAGGCATGGTGGTGCACACCTATCATCACAGCATTCAGAGCTGAGGCAGGATCACTGAGAGTTCACAACCAGACTAAGCCAGAGACCCTGACTCAAAAAATGAACAAACAAAACACTGTAACTCTTGCTTGGTTACATAAACATTTAAAACCTGTTACATAATAAACATTTAAAATTGTTACCTTAAATGTTAGGGAGTAGATACAACTATGTAGACACTTAGTTTCCATATTTTACATTTTTAATCTTATAAATAATATTGTGATATAGTGTTTATGAATAAAGCTTTTGCTCTATTGCAGATTATCTCCTTGAGAGAGAATCCCAGCAGGTGTGATGGTATACACCAATAATCCAAGCATTTAGGAGGGTATCCCAGGCCAGTGGTGGCAAACCTATGGTACCTGAGTTATTTTTCTTTTAAGACAAAAGACGTTAATGCATGAGTTATTTTTTCTAAACTGGGTTCTGAGTTGCAGTTTTGGGACTCATCTCTAAAAGCTTGCAAGACATTGTCTCAAAAAAAAATCTAGGTACGGGAGACTGATTATGGGTTCTAAGAGCTACGCGCACATTCTTAAACATTGAATCACAATGCCTGCCTGCCTTTAGGGTACAGATGTTCTTGGTAACTAACAAGAAGTGTACCAGGCCTTAAAACAGTGAATTTACAAGAGCATGAATCTTAGTTTCGGTAAGTCTTTTTTTGATATTAAAAATAAAAGGTTATTTCAGTTTACACCCCTACAAATGAGAGTACCCTTTTGATCTCACTAGTAATATTAAATATTTACTAATATGATAACTAACTGAAAGTTACAACTTCTGGTCCATTTGCCTTTCAGAATCTTAGAGTAAGATCAAGGCTTTCGAAGTTAAACGTATATGTAAGTTTGGTCATAGCTTTGACACCTCGTAGGTTGTGTTGGACCTATTACTTAACCCTTTGAGATTCTCTTCATTTAATCAGTTTTTAAAAAATGCTATTTACCTCAAACATGGGATCGTTGTACCATGAAGTCACCTTAAAGCTTTTCACAGCATTGACACGTGACCGAGAATAATGAATCTTTCCTTTTCAGTTGCAAAAGTGGGTTACAGACTACTGTTCGATTGAAGCACCACTTAGGAATTTGACTGTCTTTGTGCAAGCGACCTGGTATGGAAGGGTGAGCAATTACCTGGATAATTCTGGAGCCTGGGGCCAGAGGGTCAGGGAATAATCTATTGGTGGTCTCTGACAACAAGCATAAACCTGCTCAGTTACAAAGCACAGACCTGGTTCCTATCCTTGAGCAATTTGCAATCTAAAGACCTCTGAGCTTAACCCTTGTTTCTCTTGGGGCTTTTAATTGTCCAGAGGGGTCTCAACGCACATAGTGTAAACTCACAGAAGAGGAAGGGTTAGTGAAAGCGATCTGCAAAGAGTTGCTGGAAAGACTACTGTCTCCGCGAAGGCATATGCTAAGGTAGGAAGGATACGAATTATTTGTTCTATAAAAGTTAACACTCTTGAGTTTTATTTGAATATAAAGCTTATTTACAAAAGATAAGTTTAATAAAGAGTTGTAACCGGGTAAGACAGGCTAATCTGGTTTTGTGGAGCCTGGAGATATGGATCGCTGATCCAGAAGTCAGGAGTTTTTTTAATCAGTCCTAAAGTGAATGAACTGGTAGAGGTAGGCTATGAACCAGAATAATTTAGGCTTCGCTGCTCTTTGGCCCTACCTGCAACTTTTTCTTTTGAATCTACTTCATCCAACTGCCAAGGGATGTCGTGGGTGATAAAAACGATCGCACACCTTTGCTCGGATTAAAATTCCCACCGCCGACGGACACCCTATCCACCCGGGTTTCGGGAGCATTTAAAAACTGTTCCCGAAAAAGCAAGTATTTTCAGGACACCCTATCCACCCGGGTTTCGGGAGCATTTAAAAACTGTTCCCGAAAAAGCAAGTATTTTCAGTTGGTTAAAACCTGCCAATCATTTCAATGTTCTTCGTTGCAAATTATAAGTTCTCCGGCAGGCCCGTTCCTCTCCTAGAATCCTGACTGCACGCTGGCTCTGCTCCCGATGCCCTGGGAAGCGAGGGTGCAGGGGCGACTGAGACGCCCGGGGCCAGTCCGCCCGCACTAGCGGGGGTTTCGGGTTTCCGCTCGTGGGGCGCGGCTACGCGGCGACGCGGCGGGCTTTGGGCGGGGCGGCTCCGCTCCCCGTCTCCGCGGGCTTCCTCGCGCCCTGTCCGCCTTGCAAGCCCTTGTCCCCGCCGCGCCCACGCCCATTTGTCCTGGGGCTCCCAGGCCCTCAGCCGCGCCGCCCCCACCTCGGTCCGGACCCCGCCCGGCCCCGCCCGCTTTCCGCCCGGCCCCGCCCGCTTTCCGCCCGCCTCCGGGACCCTGCGCGGAGAGGGGGAGGGGAGGGGGAGGGGAGGGGAGCGGGGGGGAGGGGAGGGGAGCGGAGGGGCGGGGGCGGGGGCGGGGGCGGGGGCGGGGGGCGGGGCGGCGCGCGGCCCGGCGGCTGCGGGCACCGCGTTGGCGCTCGGGCCCGGCGCGAGGCAGCCGGCCGGCGGGGGCGGGGGGCCGGGGCGGCCCCGCCTTCCCCCGAGGAGGCGCCGGGCGGCCATATTGCGGAGCTGTCTGCGGCGGCGGTAGCGCCTGTACTCTCTGCGAGCCGCGCTCGCACCAGCGACTCTCGCTCCCAGCCGCGGCCGCGACGCTCGGCGCCGCCGCACAGCGCCTCAGCCGCCCGGAGGGCGGGCCGGGGCCGCCGCCCTGGGGTAAGCCGCCGGCGCCCTCCCTTCCCCCTCTGGCTTCGGCTCCGCCGCGGACGCGGAGGCGGCGGCGGGGAATCTCGGGGCGGGCGCGGAGCCGCCGCAGGCTCGGGCAGGCCGCCCCGCGCGCGCCCTTTCCTGCCGAGGCTCCCGCAGCTTCGCGGCCCGCGGTGCTCGCGCCCGGGAAGGCCGGGCCGCCGCCGTGGGGCCCGGGCTCGGGCCGCGTCCCGGGGGACTTTGGGACGCCGCGGCGCGCGCGGAGGAGCCCAGTGGTGGTGTCGGCGAGGCGTTTGCCTACTTGTCGGCCTGCACTAGCAAAGTGAGGGTGTTGAGTTACGGAGCGCGCGGTTCCGCCCGAGTGGCCAGAGGATGCTGCGGCCGGGTTGGGGCGCCGCCGCGCGCCGCCCGCCACTCCGGGCGCCTGTAGCCCGCGCGCTTCCCGGCCCTACCCGCCGCTCCGGGCGCCTGCAGCCCGCTCTCTTGCCGGCCCTGCCCGCCGCTCCGGGCACCTGCAGCCCGGCTGCTTCCCGGCCCTGCCCACAGCGCCGCGCTGTCCCGTCCCCTCCGCCGGGGTCTGAGCGCGGTTCCGGTCTAACTTTGAACGGGGCTACGGATCCCGGGGACGCGTCGTTTCTCTAAACGTGCCCAGCACTCGGAGGTATTTTTTTTCTCTTTGTTTTTGTTTTTTGGGGGTCCTGCTTTTTGCCTCTGAAAGAGTGCTTAATGAGCTTGAAAATGTGTTGAGAAGTCAGTTTCCTCAGATACATTTTACAGGACACTGAGGCTGGAGGTTTGGTTTTAGGCCAGTTTTGGGCTACACAGCCAGTTCTGGACGTGCCTGGACTACATAGTGGGATCCCGTCTCCAAAAAACAAAAACCGAAAAGAAAAACACACGTGAGACGTGTTTAGCGAGGGGGCTCTTTGCCCACCCTGTGGCAGTAAGACTGGCATGAGGTACATGTAAAACGTAAGATAATAAGTGTGTTTGATAAACGAGTCCTTGGCGAAAACCTTGCAATCTGTTGTTGACGGGGCGTACGTTGTTTAGAACACTAAATACTCTTTATATGTTGGCCGGAGCTTAGAAGGAACAATTGGCCTGTTCGTTTTGCTGGATAAATAATGATTTAAACCATTTGCCAAAGCAGCATCGTTGGATTGTGGATGATAGGCTGACACTGAGGATTGCGGTTTTTTTTTCAACTTGCAGATTTTCTTTGCTTTAGCCAGCGTGCTTTTATCATCCAGAACTGATAATTTACTTAAAATATGACAAGACGCAGGGTACTCTTTGAAGTTAATTGCATGCTGTGAAAAGGATTGCGTGACTTCGTTTCTTCAATCTTTTTTTATAGTTTGGAGTTGAATAATCAGTTGATATTAGAAAGGAAGGACTAGGTAGACATATTGAATTTTGCGTACGTGAGATTTGGTTGTAGCACTTAAAGATGCTAAATTCTTGTCCTCGTGCCCCCGCCCCCTTGTATTCACGTACAAGCTTGAGCCCTGGAGGAGAGGCGCAGAGCTGCTCAAAGAGGTAGTTAACTTCATTGTGGGGAAAATAGGTTGTCTCTGCTATTTTTTTGGAAACTGTAATTACTTAACTGGAAATTAGAGTGATTATTCTTTTCTCTGTGATAGTAGGAAATGATAGGGTTTGCCTTTCCTTATCTTGCTGATTGTCAGGAGTCTCAGGAATGAGAAAGAGGGTTGTGTTTTTGTTTTATTGGGGTTTTTTTGCTTATTGCTTCACCACCCCCAGGAGCAGAGTTGGATTTTTTATTATTATTCCTGCTTATCTTTAGCGGGTTGTTGAAACGAAAAGTCTTTGTGTATTTTTGACTTCCAGTTCTCCGTCTCATACAGTCCATGTACAGTTTGACAGTCCAAAATGTTGAATAATTGCAGATCCTGTTAATTTTATGCAGTTTAATTTAAGCCATTTAAACATATGGGGCACCTCTTAAGCAGTATTCCCCAAAGACTAGAGCCCGTTTAATACGTCCCGTGAAGGCGTGAAGACTGAGCATTACGGAGGGCTTACCTGTACAGTCTAGCTCAGAGACTTCCTGTGGGAGGTCACGAAAGGCACTCCTGGAGGTCTTGGATGTCCCACAGATCAAAACCTGGCAGGTGCTACTTTTCTGTGGTGCTGCCCTGGGTACAAGATGAAGTGGAGCTGGACTTGGTTGCTATACCTTTACCCCTGACAAGCTTATGCTAAGTTTCTTGGTTACTAAGTTACTAAGCACTAAACATCAATTTTTGCACCTAGGGTATGTTCATCTTTTTGATAGCAGAGGGGCCAGTCTGACCTCAGAGAGCACCTCTGTCTTTAGTGAATTTTAGAGAAATTCTACCTGTTTAAATTTCTGGTGTAAGGGCTGGGGATATAGCTCAGTGGAATAAGCGCCTGCCTAGCAGGCCCAGGGTCCTGAGTTCAATCTCCAGTACTGCAAAAAAAAAAAAAATAAATAAAATAAATAAAATAAATTTCTGGTGTAATATTACTTATGGTGAATGTATACTTTGGAAACTGTTTCTAACAGAATGAAAGCACTGTACTGTAACATGTTTTATGGCAGTTTAAAAACAGAAAGCTATAAAGGGAAAGGTAAAAATTCTCTTTACTCTTTAGGACATCCCAGCCCTACTTCTGTTTTCCAGAGATAACCGCTGCTAGCCCTCATTCTTTGTTCTATATGTATAGAAAATGCCAGTAGTTATGCAAGGATAGGAATATTTGATATCTTTTTTAAAAGTCTGTTAAAATGAGGTTGAAAGATTGCTTATTATGTTAAACACTGAAGAAATTGTATGTTTCAGATTCTCATTGGAGTGAAGTTATACAATGGAATTTCCTATACATACTAATTCTCAGAAGTATTTGTATAAGTGTGTGTGCAAATGTTGGTTGATTTACAAATTTGTTCTGTGTAGGCTTTGTGTTTTTTTCCTAGTGTAATCATGGTGATCTGACTGGGCATGGTGATGCCCACCTGCAATCCCAGTGCCTGGGAGGAATGAGTTTGGGACCAGCCTGAGCTACCTAGTGAGTTTAAGAACAGCTGGCTGCATAGTAAGTCAAAGGCCAGCCTGTACTACAAAGTGTGATCCTGTGTCACAAAGCGAACAAAAAAGTTCCAAAAACCAAAAAAATGATCTTTTAAAAGTATAATTCTGAATTACATTTATTAAATTCTTTTTTTTAAGGTAGCAAGGTTTTACATTTATTGAAGGTAGGAAAAGACATTTGCTTTGCAGAGTTTAAAAGACTTAAAGTTAGGAAAAAAGTACACTCTGCAGTGTGAAAGCGCACCACTGTGAAAGCGCACCACTGTGAAAGCGCACCACTGTGAAAGCGCACCACTGTGAAAGCGCATGGTGGCCATGAGAAAAATGGCCATCATCTGTTTTGTATTCCCTACTTACTAGGCTGACATCAGATTTGGGCTGTCCTATCAAAAACCTACTTGAGTTCTCACTAGAAGAAGTGAAGATAAACTTTGTGATTGGTTTCAGGTGTATGGCTTCAGCTTCTCTTTTGAATTCCATGTTTGACAGGCCATGTCACTTGCCTAGCTAGCTGTCATGCCCTAATCTGTCTTACACCTGCCCTCTTTTAACATTTATTACGTTCTAGTTTATGTGTATAAATGAGGTGATTAAACTTTTTACATAACCTGATCTAATGATCAAGAAATACTGGTAACTTTTACTCAATTGATGTTTATTTGGAATAAACTTTTTGAGTTCTAATAAGTTAGGAAAGGTGTCTTCATGCTGTTAACCATTGAGGGCAAGAGTCTGTAAACTGTTAGAGACCAAATCCAGTCTCCTTGTTTGTCATAAAGTTTTACTGGAATGTAGAGTAGCCCCTCATTTATAGGTAGCCTGTGGCTGCTTTTGGGCTATGATGGCAGAGACCATGTGGCTCACAAAACTTCCAGTACTTACTCTGTACTCTTTTACAGAAAAGGTTTACTGTAAATAGCTCTTTGTTTAGAGAAAAAAAACATACTGTTGACTTTATAAAGTTAGTAACAATTTTTTCATGCATTTTAGATAATCTCTGTGGGCTCTCAGGACCTTAAATGTTAATTTAATTAATTTGTGAAAATTTGAAGTTAAGTTGAACCAGCTGTAGGTGAATTTGTTAATAGTGTTTGTTCACTTGATTTTAACACCATACATCATTTCAGATGCTTTCACTGCAGATAACAAAAAAAGCTCAACCTGCCAAAAACAATGAAGAAATTTAACAATGAGGAAGTTGCTTTCATAGCAAAATCCAGAGGTTCAGTAGTGGCTCAATATGTGATGCACATGCCCATAATCCCTGCACTGTGCGAGGCTGAGGCAGGAAGATCACAAGTTTGAACCTGGCAGTTTAGCAATTTAATGAAACTGAGACAAAATAAAAATTTTCAAAAGGCTGCAGATGTAGCTCAATGCAAAGGCGGTCCAATCTCCAGTACTGTTTTTTTTTTTTAAAAAAGGATAAAAGGAATAGCTCAATAAAGTGCAAAGATTTATTTTTTCAACTCTCCCATCCAAGTACTAACCAGGCCCGACCCTGCTTAGCTTCCGAGATCAGACGAGATCGGGCGCGTTCAGGGTGGTATGGCCGTAGACTATTTTTTCAACTCTCTGCCCCTCAGCTAAGACTGCTTTGTCACAGATGGGCTGTTGTGAGGCCTGGCGTCCCATCTAGACACGGCATAGCCAAAGGAATAAGAGGGACTGTCTTTCCCTGAGGCCCCCGCTGCTGATGTCTCCTCCGTCACATTGGCTGGGATTGGGCATATTCCATATCATAGACAGGAGCAGTGGGATTGCCCATGCTGTTAGCTCTGTTCCCATTAGATTATTTTCCTTCGTCATATACCACATGTCTTCAATTCTTTCTTGTTTTCCCCTGAGACCAAAGTTTAGTCATACATAATTTAGCATGAACATGTGAGTTCACATTTTGGGCACGAAATTTAGTTAAATTATGCAGTGAAAAACAATTCCTGTTGAAGTACTTGGTAACTCTTAGTCCTTTTGCTGCTAATTTACACTGCTGTTGTTTTGGTGCCTGGAAGTGAACTCAGGACCAGCCAGTCAGGCACTGTGCTATATTCCAGTCCTTCCTACTATTTTTGTAAATAAAGTTTTATTTGAACACATTGTAGCTCACTTGTTTACTTATTATGTATGGCTGATTTCCTGCTGCACCAGCCCACTGGTTGCAGCAGAGACTGTGATTACAAAAACTAAAATGTTTACTTACCTCACCCTTTAGTTTGCTGAGCCCTGCTTTAAGGTATCAGTCATACCCATGGGAAATTGTTACCCTGTGCCAAATATTCTCTGTTTTGGAAAGCTGAGTAAGGAGTTTACACTCTAAACGGGAGATAGTCCATATTGTATGTCTCTGAAAGTGTGTTAAGAGCTATGGCAGTGGTGCATGTAAACTAGAATTAATATTCACTGCACACTCCAGTAACATTTGGTGCAGTGTCTCCTGTAATGTGCGTTCTCAGTAGTTCTTCCTACTTTTTAAATTTTTAAAAATTTTGTTTTTCTGTAACTAATAATCTCTCAGTAAGCTAAGGGTATGTGTATTTATCACCAAAACTCTTACACTAGGGTGGCAAATGCCTGTAATTTTAGCTCCTTGGAAGTCTAAGGCAGGAGAATGACAAATTCAAGGCCAGTCTGGGCAACACAGAAAGACTGGACTCAAACAACAAAACACCATGAGTAGAAGGGGAAAGGAGGACCCAGCTGTGGTTCACAGACTGTGACGCTTCTGTCTTTACGGCATGTGTGGGGGGGGTAAAGCTTCCCTAGCTAACATGAAGACACTCGGTATTTAAGCTGTTCCTAGGCTCTAGACTCAGGAAAAACTATACAAATTAAGTCATTAAGTAAAGACAGTACATGTCAGAAGCTTTGCCCCTTCTACCTAGTCAACACCAAATTATCATTACATAGTAAGTTTATCTGTTCTTTATTTTTGTCAGCTTAAATGAAATTATTGGAACAGTTCTGGATAGAGATGATAAAGACCTGAGTTTGGGAGATGTAGTTGTGAAAACCTTTTGTGTGTTCAGGTTTGCTGTCTCTAACGAGTGTTTCTTCGCTTGGTCATTTTACAGCGTTAAAATCAGAGGGAAATGTTGCCCTTAACGTAATGAACAGAAAAATTAAAATGAGTTTATATGCAGGCTTAGTGCACTAACAAAGGCAGTGGACATTGGAGGACCAGCTATGAGATAGGCACTAGTCCAGATTCTCAAGGAGGGATAAATATCAGAAAATTCAAAGTTTAATGGCTTTCACTAACGAGAATATGAGGTTATAGAGATAATACAGAGAACTGCCAGATAGCTTTATTGGCTGCATGAGAAATGTTGTCTTATTTTAAAGAGACCTTTCTTTTGGTACTAGGAATTGAATTCATGACCTCACACTTCCCAGGCAGGTGCTGTGCTGCTGAGCTGCATCTCTGGCCCTATTTTAAAGATACTTAAGAAAGATATTAACCTATTTTTAAAAATCAACTGATATTATATATGGGGTTTCAAAACAAAGAGTAGCATTATTTTTGAAATTTTTGCAGGTCATTTCAAATCTTTGATTCTTTTTTGCTATTTTGGTGATTTAAATGAACCACTATTGTCATTTCTAATGTTTATTATATGAATATTTGATGTTTTCTTATAAGGTGAAGAAGTTGGACTGGATTTAGCATTTAAAATTTATAATTGTAAGTAACAATGTATTTGTCTTTCTGCTCATCTTAGAAGCACCTTTCTGCGAACCTGTTTAGTAGGAAGAATAGATATTTTTCTTTTAAATTTACAAAACTTGGAAGAGAACCAAACAAGTGTAGAATTTTGCTTTTACTGTTGTGTTCTGTTTTATATTTTTTAGAAATTTGCTTTGCATTTTCATTTTCTCAAAAGTATTCACTATTTCATTCCTTGAAAATTTCCTTGGGCCAGGGATATAGCTCAGAGGCACCAGTACCTGGCTGGCAAGCACAAGGTCCTGAGTTTGATTCATGGTACCAAAACAAAAACAAAGTAGTTTGAAAATGTCTTTAAAACAAACCATGAAGAAGTAGTTGGTGCCTTATTTAGAACTGCGTATTGCCCTTGTGGGAAGTCCAGTTGCAGAGGTAATTGTACCAGTTGATTATGTGCCCATGTGCCTGTACATCTTCTCATCTGAAGTCAATAGAGCAAGCTTTCCCAGCTTGCTTCTTGGAAAGTCTTGTTAATTGTTTGGAAGGTGCTTATTTAGAATGATATTTGAGAAACTGAGGAATACCACAGTTGAAAGAGTTTGGGACTAGGATTTAAAAGGACTCTAACTTTGTTAACTGGCCCCAACACTTTGGCTAAGTCACTTACCTGAATCTTAACTTATTAGAGATACACAGTTATTGTGAAGATGTATTATTAGGTGTCAGTACAGTGAGTAGTCTACAAATGCTCCCTCTATGTGCAGCCCTTCTCCCTGCTTTTGGTGTTATTTTTACACTTGCAAAATGGAACTAAAGCTGGACGTGGTGGTGCATGCTTGTAATCCCAGGACTATGAGACCCTGAAGCAAGAGGATTGAAAATTGAAGCTTAGACTGGACAACTTTGACTAAGAGCCTCTTTCATAACCAAAAATTAAAAAAATGGATGAAAGGCTTTGGGTTCAATCCACAGTGTTGGGGGAGGAGTAATAAAGACTCTTACAGTGTTTGCTTTGCTTGGGAACCACTTGACATATGCATGAAAAGAAATAATTATTCCTATTTAATATTAAAACAACTACAGTAATGAACATAATTACTTGTATTTACGAGGGTTAAACCTGGGAGTATGTGAACTTGGATGGGGAAAAGTTATGTCTTTATACATATTCTTATTCATGTTGGCAACAGTAGCATTAGTCGTACCAGAGAGTGCTTCCATTAGAAACTGCAAGTGTTTTCGTAATATATTAAAATGTGTCAAGTTAACATTTATATTTATCAATGCTTACAAGTGTAGTTATTGAATTCCTTAGTAGATACTGTTACTTAGAGCATTAATAATGAAGTATGTATGTTACTGTAGCATAAAATTATTCTTTATATCTGACAATTTTGTTATTTTTTGTTATATTATGTATTTTATGCGCTTAATCAATTATCTATTTATTGATAGTGGGGTTTTAGCCAGGGCCTTGTAATACTAGGTAAATGTGCTACCATGTCCTCCAGATCACTTTATTTTGAGATAGGAACTCACTAAATTGCCCAGCCTTACCTCGAACTTGGAATCCTCCTGTCTCAGCCCCCTAGCAGCTGGGATTATAGTATGCGCCATCACACTCCTAGCTTTAAAAATACTTTGCATGCAGGAGGTTCATAGGCTTCCCTAGTCGCACCATCAAGGGAAAAAGAGTGATTCACACCTTTTTTGTCAGTGCTGCTACTGTGTTGATTTGACTGCCAGAGTTACCTTTTTAGTTCAGTTAATCCCTCAATAAATTGAGTTTTTTTAAGTTTATGAGAAGACCACGATTGTATTTGGAGGCTGTTTGCATCTCAGAATAGAAAAAACAATTACTACAGTTAGGCTTAGGGAAAAGAATATCTTAGAAGTAAAATTAGGAAGCCTAGTATATAGAGTTGCTTCAGTGTAAACCATGTATGAACTGGATTTAATAACACCTGTTTTACCACCTGACAGGTGGTAACCTGTATGCCACTGCCACAACAGCTCTACATGCAAGCACGATGATGCCGTTTCCCCACTGTATAAGGCAGAGAGAAAGTTTTAGGATAAGCCCCAGAGTAAAAGGACGTAGAGGAGAATGCTTTATAAGAGTGTTGTCTTTGGTATGTGGTAATTGTCGGAGTGCATATTCTTGTGGGTAGCTTGCAGGGAATGGGAGGCAGGTACTGCCAGCGTCTCTTGAGACTGTTTGCTGGTATGTTGCTGCCACAGTTGCATGTCATTGCTCTGGGGGTTCACTGTGGAAAAGAGGAAGGGTAGGAATTAGGGTTAAGAAGAAAAGAGTAAGGGAAATTTAAGAAAGTCAGTTAAAGTTAATTAGTACAAATTAAAAGAACCTGGGCCGGGGATCGATCTATCTATCTATCTATCTATCTATCTATCTATCTATCTATCTATCCATCCATCCATCCATCCATCCATCCATCCATCCATCCATCCATCTATCTCAGTGGCACAAGTGCCTGCCTGGCAAGTTTGAGGTCTTGAATTCAATTTCTGGCATCAAAACAAAACAAAAAAACCCTAAAGAAACTTAAGAGTGGAGAAAGGGAATGTTTCCTCAATACTGTGAGAAAAGGAAAAATCACAAGTACTTGATACGTAAATATGTGTATGTTCAGTAGAGTGATTTAACTGATTTACTTGTTTTGAGAGGAAGAGTAAAAGGTGAAGTTTTCAGTGAGAAGTAGAATCTAAGGACATGTGTCTAGGTTTCTTGGGTTTTTGCATGGCATTTTATTGTGCGAATAGATGCCACTTTCAATTAAAACACGGTACATTCCTAGAGGGAGTGGAAATAAACTATTGATCTTTTTGCCTTTTTTTAAAGATAAGGTCTGTATGTAGTCCAAGCTGGGCTTGAACTCCCTATCCTAAACTGGCTGTGAACTCATCATTCTCCTGCTTCAGCCTCTGAAGTGCTGGGGTTGCAGGTGGACAGTACTGTGCCTGGCTAAATGATAGCGTGATGTAAATTTCAGTGGTCCTTGAATTGGCAAAAGTTGGGTGTTTTAATTGCATTTATACATAGCTTTGTCCTAGAATATTTAAAGTAAGACTCTTGTGCTAATTATATTATATAAACTAATAAAATATGTAAACAGCTTAGTAAAATCTGCTTTGCTGTTTTTTGGTACCAGAAATTGAACTGATGACCTTGTGTTTGCCAGGCTGGCACGGTGCTGCTGAACTGTATTTGTGACCCTTAAAATATGCATTTGAAATCCTCATCTGACTTTTAAAATTAGGAACTTAAATAAAACCCCGATTAATAGTAAATACTCCATTTCCATGTATCCAGATATCCTTTGTAATAATACCTGTATTTTTATATAGTTGTAATGAGTAGCTACTTACATGTTCAATCTTTCCATGTAACTTATGTAAATGTTGACACAGCTTGTCCTAATATGCAAAAACAAAACATCGCCTCAACAAAAATGCCGCTGAATATCTATCGTGTTATCACATCGTTTCAACATTATTTTGTAATTTTAAACATTGGCTATTGAAAGAGTGCAAGAGTGCTGTTGAGAATGTTTTGGTAGAGATTACTTTCCTTCAGATTTATTTCCTTTGGGGTTTATTTCAGAAGCAGAATTTCCTGTTCAAAAAAGCCCTGTATGTTTTGTGGTATATTGGCAATTTACTTTCTACAAATACAGAGTCAGTTTTTGGTACTTCCTCAAGATCAGCATGTGTAACTGAGTTCCCTAGTTAACTGAGTATGTAATCAAGAATACCTGAAATCTATTTTGACTTGTAGACTTAGTAGAGCAGTTGTTCATTTGTGTGTGTGTGTGTGTGTTTATGCATTTATTTTTGAGATAAGAGTCTTGCTGTGTACTTTAGATTAGCTTTGAACTTACTATGTAGCCCAGGCTGGCCTTGGAATTCAGGTCAATCCTCCTGTCTCAGCCTTGTAAGTGCTGAGATTACAGGTATGTACCACCAAGCCTGGCTCATTTTTAAAGTAGGATTTTTTTTTTTTAAAGAGTGTTGAGTATTTTGCATAGAAAGTGATCATGACTATTACATATTTTTCTATTATTTTCATTTTAGTTTTCTTTTCTTTTTTTTTTTTTTTTTTTGTCTTTTTGAGACAGTGTCTTGCTATGCAGTTCAGGCTGGCCTTGAGCTCGCTTTGTAGCCCAGGCTGGTCTCAAACTCACAACGATCCTCCTGCCTCAGCTTCTGGAGTGCTGGGATTACAGGCATATGCCTCTATACCTGGCTATTTTCTTATATTTGTACAACTTAAGTGATTTGAAGTCACTTTTTTAATACAAGAAGCAGGAAGACAGGGTGCTGTGTAGTAGGCCAGTGTTGGTCCATTAATTACCCATGAGATTTAGGACAAACTACTTTAAGGATGGGGCTTGTTTTATTAACTACAAAGTAGCTATCATGTGACCTGTCTTAATTTACTTTCTTGGTCTTTATAAGGTGTAAGAACATAAAATTTTGAAATATTTGATAAATACAAGACATTGTTGAGCAATCACTTCATGTTCAGTGGGTAAATACAGCATCATTATTCTTTTGAGATAATTTAGAATTAACTGGAGTAAAAGAGATGACTAAGTTGATCCCCCCCCTTCCCTTCCAGAGACAGGGTCTTTCTGTAGTTCAGGCCACTGTGTAGCCAAGGCTGACATCGGACTCATGGCAGTCCTCCTTCCTGCCTCATCTTTTCGAGTGTTGGGACTATAGGGATGTGCCTCCATGCCTGGCTTGATCTTTAAGAAGAGCACCGATATGAAAGTACACTACTTTAGAAGCTTCATTTGTACATTAACCATCTCCATATTTTGATCAATTAGGCTTGTAGGAGATTTTGAAAGTTTAACTTTTGAAAGGCTTTGGTTTTGTGTATGTTGGCTTGTGGTATATTCTTTTAACAGCTCTTATGAAGAGTAAAACTTTAATATGGAGTATTTTGTTTGTGCAGTTTTGATTTTTTTTTTTAAAGCCAAAACCAAGTTTCTGGAAGTCAGAATGACCACTGAAAATGTGAAGGGCAGTTAAACCGGATTGAAAACTGAAGAACTCGTGATTGGAGCAGTTTATCTCTGAGACTAAAGAGATGGAGGGTGTGAAACAGCAAGCCAACAAGAAAATATTTAACGTGTATAATGATTGCAGAGTGAAAAGAAAGTAGAGAAAAGAGGCAGTGGCTAATAGTTTTCTAGAGCTAAGAAAAGTAGTCGTTCTCAGAATAAAAGGAAGCTTAATGGCCCAGGCTTGGTGCTGCATACCTGTAATCAATCCCAGCACTCAGAAGGCTGAGGCAGGAGGATCATTGCAAGTTTGAGGCCAGGCTAGGCTACAAAGTGAGCTTGAGGCCAGCCTGAAATGCATAGTGAGTCCCTGTCTCAAGATGACAAAAAGTGTACGTGGGAGGGTTAACAAATCTTTTGTTGGGCTGGGGAGATAGCTCAGTGGAATGAGCACCTGCCTGGCAAGTGTGAGGTCCTGAGTTCGATTCCCAGTACCGCAAAACAAAAACAAAAACAAAAACAAATCTTTTGTTGTTGATTTTTGACCCCAGGTCTCTAGCTATGTAGTTCAGGCTGGCCTTAAACTCACTGTGTAGCCCGGGCTGACCTCAAATGGGAATCCTACCTCAGCCTCCCAAGTACTGGGATTATAGACATGTGCCACCATTCCTGGCTTACCAAATCTTGAATAAGAAAAATAGAAGGAAGGCTAAAGAACATGAAAGAAAAATAAAAATTACTAAAGGAAACTAAAAAGAAAAGGCAGATTAATGAAAAGGAATGTTAGAATGACAGCAGATTTAGCAGCAAAAGATGTCAGAATAAAATAATGTCTTCCAACTGCTGAGGGAGTAATGGTCAAACAGTGCTCTTCTTCATCTTGAACCTGAAAGTTCTGCTTAAGATAATTGTCTTGAAATGGCTTTAGTTCATGTGAGTTTGGAAACTCACAGGGCTCACCTGGTAGGGGATCTAAACAGAAGAGGCAAAGACATGTACATCAGGTTTGCTAAGAAGAAACAAACCCAGGATAGGAGGGTGGTCTGGCTGCAGCATCTGTTACCGGGGCTAAGTTGACTGATCTGGCTGGCGGGGGAGACGTTCCCTCCTCACCACTCCCATGCGCCTCTCCTGATGCCGCTTGTGTGGTGGAAGAGGGCCGCCGCCCCAGCAGAGGGGTACTTTCTCCTCGGACGGGGCTGCGCTCCCCTGCCGGATCTTCAGACAAGCTCTCAGGAAAAAAACCCCAATGTGGACATTAAAAACTACTGCTTAAAGTACAAATGGGATGGGGGTCCTGTTTATACTTTAAATTATTTACAAAGGTAAATTTGTGCATTGGGATAAAAATTTTATTTTGTAAGTACACTGACTCAAAAATCTCAACAATACTAATATACTCTGGAAGACTGTGATTCAAAAAATGGCCACAGTTCTGATATACTTTCGTTGCAGATAATGTGTGAGGAGTTTGAATAAAATTGTTCTGTGAAACATGAGTTAAAGCTAGGAACCAGTGCATGCCTGTAATTCCAGCTGTGTGGGAGGGTGAGGCAGAGAGATCCAAGTTTGAGCCCCTGAGGAGCTTCCTGAGACCCACCTAAAAATAAACGTGAAAGGGCTGGGATGTAGCATAGTAGAAGAGTACTTACCTGTGTGGATTTAATCCCTAGCTTGGCTTCCCCAAAAGACATGTGAAATGTAGTAATACTTCTATTTTGGGGGGCAGGGAGTATCAGGAATCAGACTCAGTACCTGTGCTTGCCAGGCAGGTGCTTGTGCTGCTGAGCTATATCCCAGCCCCAGTGGTAATATTAATATTTTATAAGTCACGTTTTTAACATTGGAGTATACTAATGTTATAAATATATATTTTAATATTCAAATAAAACTTTTTAATGGCAAATTAGGGAGATAGCTTTTTAAAAATTAAAGTTTATTGGCAGAAATATTACCTAGATAAGTTTCCTCTCAAATTTATTTTCTCAAATTTAATGTAGCACTTCTCACTATAGCTTTTCATATTTGGAATCAATTTTTTTTTTTTTCGGGACAACTGATTATCATTTTAGATCTTTTAGTAGATTTGTAAGGAGAAACTCCATTCTTTTAGATGTTTCTTAGTAAGAACATTTACTCTACGACAACATGTTGGTTCTCCTTGGTTAAGATTTGTTATCCTAGGTGAAGATACAGTTTAACATTGGTCTTGCTGGGTGTGGTGGCGCATACTTGTAATCCTAGCACTTGGGAGGCTGAGGCAGGAAGATTGTAGTTCGAGACCAGCCTGGGCTACAAAGTGAATTTAAAGCCACCCTACACTCGATAGTGAGACCTTGTCTCAAAAAGAGGGAAAAAAAAATTTAACATGTCTTGAGGACAATTCTAAACTTCATTGATGGCCACTAGCTTGCTCTGGTTTTTAGTGTGCAGTGCTGTGGCCATTTTATACACTTTGGCTGAATAAGAAACTCAGATACTTTTCCTGTAGTCAAGCTTTCAAGGAAAAAAAGTTTTTTTGAAATTTTTTCTCATAGGTTTACATTAAAATTTCTTCTTTTTTTATTGTCTTTTGTTGTTGTTTGAGACTGGGTCTTGCTACCTGGCCTTGAACTCATGGCAATCCTGCCTCGGCCTCCTGAGTGCTGGGATTGTGGGCGTGCACCACCCTGCCCAGTGTTTCTGTTGCCTTTGACAGTAGAGAAAAACGGTTCACAAGTTTCTTGAACTTCATTCTTGAGAATCTGAATCCATCCTCACTTCTGCTGTCTTCTCCACCTGGCTGGGTACAGGAGTGACCCTGACAGAGGCAGCATCTCCATCCTTAGCAGTCGCTTACCTCTTTACTCTGCATCTAAAGTGAACTTCCAGTGATTAGCATGCATTGTGCTGTGCGATGTGATGTGTGTGGCATGAACACATTGAACATCAGAATAAGAAAATTGTTACTTTCAGCCCACATTTTAAAATACTTTTTGTCTTATTCTCTATAAGTTTAGTTAGAATCATGGAAACCTCATGTAAAAGACAATGGCTGAATTGTCCTTCTTTTTCTTTAACAGGAGATAACAACAGGATTTATAGACGTGAAGATTTTTTTTAAAGACTGTAACAGAAAAAGAAGGAAAATGCCGAAACCAGTAAGTGTATTTCATTACTTTTGACGCTGTTTACTTAATAGACATTGTTACCGTTGTTACTGTTTATTTGGAGTTAGTCAAATAAGGGGGAAGTTGTTGGAAGAAAACTGTGTTAGTACTGTTACTTGCAGATCATTGTGGCTGGAGAGTAGTGTTACTTGGGCAGTGAAGAGGAGGTGTGGGTAACGTGCTTAAGTGAAATTCCTGCTTTTGGGGGTCACACTGTTGGTGCTTCTCTTGGTTGTGCCACTTACATGGGTGCCCTTCGTTGATGTCGTTCAGTCTGTCCACTTAATTTCATCATTAGTTAACTTACACAAGGATGTGATGAGGGTTAAAGGTACCTCATGCACATTCACTGCTCAATAAATGGTAGCTTTTAAGAAAAATAAAGGTGAAGAGGACCCATGTTTATTAATTTTTTCTAATTCTAGTTTCAGTGCCATTGATACCAGTATTATATACTCTGAGATCATATACCTGTGATCAGTTTACTTAGTTTTAAAATTGTATGATTCTTCCGGACTAAAGTTGTTTTTTTTGTTTGAGGATAAATGTTCTTCACCTAATAAAATGGAGTCTTCTTAGTAATGTTGACCAATGATCTATTTTAAGAAAATTGATTATAGTTATTTGAATTTTCTGGCATAAATATCACTTTGGAATGACTTTAAAAACTCAGATGGCAGCAAAGGACGTTGTGATGGAAAAGTATAAAAATAAATAAAAGACATAAAGACCAGAAAGGAAGAAATAAACTTTTCTATTTACAGATGACATGATTATTTTTAATCCTTATATCCATATATCTTTATGAATATGTAAAGCAACTACTAAAACTGATAACAATTTAGCAAGATTTTCAGGTATAAGATTATATGAAAAAATCTGGTTTTTAAAAATACATTCCTAGCAAAGTTTGAAAAATGAAGTTAGTGGACTGGAAAAAAATGTATAGAGGCTGTACAAAATCTGTACACTGAAAACTAAGAATTAAAAGATCTAGCTCGATGTGGTCACACATATAATTCTAGCACTCTGGGAGGCCGAGGCAGGACAGTTGGAAATTCAAGGCAATTTAGTAAGACCCTGTTTCAAAATAAATTAAGAAAGGACTGGGGATATATATATAGGTACAAGGCCCTAGGATTGATACCCAGTAGTACACACAAATTAAAAATGTAAAAATACAGACAACTGTACAATGTTTATAGATTTGTTTATAAGTTACTATTGAAATGTCAGTTCTCCCCAGATATATTGGTATAATATTAGTTCCAGTCAGTTGAGTCCCAGCAGACTTTTTTATTGGAACTAATTGTGAAAGCTATTTTAAGGAAGAACAGTTGGGAATGTTACACACCTGGATTTCATGATGTCTTCTCAAGCTCAAAAAGT
This sequence comes from Dinomys branickii, assembly GCA_004027595.1. NCBI lineage: Eukaryota > Metazoa > Chordata > Mammalia > Rodentia > Dinomyidae > Dinomys > Dinomys branickii. Next base: position 88,189 of record PVLD010004609.1, read on the forward strand.
AAGACTTGGTGGTATTGGTGAAAAGATACATTATAAGATCCAAGGAGCAGGAATAACGCCTCTGCACATTTGTACTTATTAGATTTTTGAAAAAGCTATTACGCACTTGAATAGAGAAATTTCTTTTGAGCAAATGTTGATGGAACAAAGAATTACTTCTACGGAAAAACCACGAGTGTTGACCCTTTTCTTATAATATTTCTGGAATTAACTCTAAATGGAGCATAGACCTAAGTGCAAAAGCCCAAATTATGAATGTTCAAGGAGAAAATATAGGAAAAATATTTGTGACTTTGGGGTAGACAAAAATAAGTTAGATAATATACAAAAAATATGAGCCTCTTATTAAAGAAGATAATCGACTTTAAAATAAAAGCCTTTGTTTATTTATGAAAGACAGTCACAAAATAGAAGGTCATGAAAAATCCATTAAGCACTAACACAATTGTAATGGGGGACCTTAACACACCCCATTGTCACAAATATATCAGCTAGACAAAAAAAAAAAATCATAACTGAACGAAACCTGTGAACAAATGGACTTAATAAATGTCTACAGTGTCCTACCACACAAAATAGTGTATATATTCTTTTCAGCTACACATGGAACATTCCCCAAAATAGACCACATACTAGCCCATAGAACATGCCTAAGTAAATGCAAAGTAATTGAAATTATTAATTAATTGGTATTGAAATGCAAAGTAAATGAAATTGGAAGTCAGTGGCAAAAGAAACCACAAAGACTAAGTGCATGGAAATTAAATAACAGCCTCCTAAACAACAAGTGGGTCACAGTGAAATTAAAGAAGAGAGGAAGCAGTATCTACAAATCTAACGCCAATACAGCATACCAGAACTTACAGGACCAATGAAAGCAGTCCTAAAAGGGACTTACAGCAGCGAATACCTTATCAGGAAGCTAGAATGAGCTCAAACAACCTAATGTTGAGTCTCAGACTCCTAGAGAAAGAGCAAGTCAAGCTCAAAGTTCATATGAAAGAAGAAATTATAAAGATCAGACCAGAAACTAATGCAATGGAGATTAAGAAAACAATACAAAGAATCAATGCATCAAAAGAGTTGGTTCTTTGAAAGATTAAATAAAATTGATAAACCCTTAACCAACCTTATCAAAAAAAGGAAAGAAAAGACTAAAATTCATGCAGTTAGGAACGAAAAGGATGAAATCACAATGGAGAAAGTTCAAAGATTATCAGTACCTATTTTGAGAACTTTTATTCTAATGAAATGCAAAACAGATGAGGACAGATTCCTAGACACACATGAAACTAGCAAAACTGAATCAAGAGGATATACAACTTCAAAATAACCCAGTATCAGTCAGTGAAATGAAAGATGTAATAAAAAACCTACCAACAAAGAAAAGCCCAGGTCCTGATGGGTACACAGCAGAGTTCTACAAGAAATTTAGAGAGGATCTAATGCTATTACTCTTTAGACTCTTCAGTGAAATGGAAAGGAAAGCAATACCCCCAAACTCCTTCCTAGAATCATTATCCTGACACCAAAACCAGAGTATGAGCCAACAAAGACAGAGAACTATAAGCCAATGTCCATAGTGAGCATAGGTGCAAAAATGCGCAACAAGATACTGGCCAACAGAACGCAGCAAGTCATCAAGGTCATACACCATGACCAGGGAGCATTCGTTCCAGGGATGCAGGGGTGGTTCAATATACACAAATCAATAAATGTAATGACAAAAACCACATGGTCACCTCAATAGATGCAGAAAAAGTTTTTGACAAAGTCTAGCACCCATTCATGGTTAAAAAAACCCTATAGAAAATTGGAATAGATTGTCTTTATCTCAGTCTGATAAAACCTATCTATGATAGCTAGCCAGTATCATACTAAATGGCCAAAACCTGAAAGCTTTCATTCTATAAAATCAGGAAAAAGACAAAGGTGGCCACTATCACAGTACTTACTCAGTATAGTTTTGGAAACATTGGCCAGAGCAACTAGATATGAGAAAGAAATACAAGGAGTAATGATAAAGAAAGAAGTTAAACTACCATTATTTGAAGATGACATAATACTCTGCAAAGAAGACCCCCAAAACCCCACCAAAAGACCTAATAGATTAATTTTAAAAAAATTTTTGTCTCTCTTTTTTTTTTTTTTTTTTTTAAAGACAGGGTCTTGCTGAGTTCAGGCTGGTCTTGAGCTCACTTGTAGCCTTGCAATGATCCTCCTGCTTCAGCCTCCCAAGTGCTGGGATTATAGGCGCATGACATCACACCTGGCTAAGACTTCTGGATTTAATAACCAGATTCAGTAGAGTAGCTGGATACAAAGTCAACACTCAAAAATCATAACTCACTGAGAGAGAAATTAGGGAAACAACATCCTTCACAGTAGCATCAATAAAAAAGAAATACTTAGGAATCAATCCAACAAAGGAAGTAAAAGACGTCTACATTGAAAACTGCAGTACTCTGAGAAAGGAGATTGCCTTGGTTTGGGGCTTTTTTTTTTTGCAAGGGGAACACAAAATACAGGATACATATTTTATAAGATTATAATAATCACCCAAAGAACGATAATACAAAGAGTATAGGAAATCTGTCCACACACTAAGACCAAGGAAACTAGCCGAGGGCCTGGATCCCATGGAATTGTCCTGCATGAGTCCAGCTGAAGACCTAGAGCCCATAACAATGCCTCCCAGGAGTCCACCTGGAGGCCTATAGCCCATAACAGTATCTCATGCAAGCCTGTTTCATGGATCTGCACTGGGAAGGCCCAAAGGTCAGTGGTGGAATCTAGGAAGTCTATGCCAGTGGGATGAAGGAGCCATGCTAGTAGGCTGAGGGATCTGCAGTGGAGCCAGGAAACGATGCTCAGAACCAGAGCTTCCCCAAAAGGTACCACAGCCATCCTTTGCAACAGTGAGGTCCTGAGCAATTCTGATTATCAAGATGGCCGAGTTCCTATCAGGGAAGCCAGTGCAGCAAGCTTCTCTAGGAGACTGGCAGTGCACCATCTCCCTTTCCGGAGCCAGGAAGCAATGCTCAAAGTGAGGACTAGAGTGCCTCCAAAGTGAACCAAAGCCATTCTCAGTGCCAGCAAGGTCCCGAGCTCCTCGGAAGGATGGAAACAGCCAAGTTCATCAGGAAAGCCAGCATGACGAGCTCCTCCAAAACAGCCAACAGCTCATTACAGTTTCCACCATTTCCTAGTAGTCTTTCTCCGCTCCCAACAGCCATAACTTGGCCTTCTCCAGTTCTGCCTCTTATGCTGCTGGCAACAATCCCATGTGGGCCTTCCATACCCAGCACCATGCCTACTCAGTTCACCTGAGGGTTGTAAGTTGACCACCAGTTACTAATCCACTACAGAGATGAAACAAGATATCAGAAAATGATACAATATCCCTTGCTTTTGGGTAGGAAGAACTAATGTAGTGAAAATGGGCATACACCCAAAATTCTGCTACAGATGTAATGCAGTCCCAATCAAAGTACTGTTAGCATACGTCACAACTAGAGAGAGATTTCTACAATTCATTTGGAACCAAATGAGACCTAGAATAGCAAAAACAGTTCTGAGCAACAAAGGTAAGGCAGGGGCCATCACAGTCCCTGACTTGAAAATATATTGCAAAAGATGCAGTGATAAAAACGGCATGCTACTGGCAAAAAAAGAAACATGAAGATCAGTGGAATAGACTAGAATATGCAGAAAAAACCCTAAATGCACTCTTCCACCTGATCTTTGACAAAGGGATCAAACAGCTTCACTGGAAGGATAGCCTCTTTAATGGCGCTGGAAAAACTGGCTTACCACATGCCAAAAACTAAACTAGATTCATAACTCTCACCATGCACTAAACTTAAAACAAAATGGATCAAACATCTATATTAAAACAGAAACACTAAATCTGCTGGAAGATAGAATAGGTAGAACTCTGGAAGACATTGGTGTAGGCAAAGACTTATGAACAAAACCCTGATCATACCGGAAATACCACAAAGACTGCAACTAGGATCTCATTAAAAAGCTTTTGCATAGCCGAAGAAATCAGCCAATGTACAGTCGTCTGTTGCTGTATCGTGCTTCACTTATTGCGGCTTTACTGTATTGTGGGTTTTTAAAAAGTATATATCTAATTCGGAATGGTGGAGTTTTTGCTATATCCTGGGATTTTGTGGTATATAGGTATTTATATAAAATGACTTTAATTATTTTTGCCTAAATTTAAAACTAAAAAAATATAAAAATGTTAATTCAAACATATTAAAAGAATATTAAATCAAAATAAAATACAGTATGTATTTCATCAGCGGATGAATACAGTACTGCACACAATGGAAATGCAGTATGCTGCTAGCACTTGGGCAAGTGAGATTATATACCACACTATTGGCTGATAGAATGGAAGGTAACCAACCACAGCGCTGTGTTCTGTATCCTGGGGTCTGTTACCATAGTATCGATTTGTTTGCTCTCCTGCACAGTGCCCATGTGTTCAGCATTTCTCCTTGTCCACTTCACGTTGAGTACCCACGTAGAATTTTATATGTTTCTTTTGTTTTTGGTACCGGGAATTGAACTCAGGACCTTGCACTTGCCAGGCAGGTGCTTGTGCCACTGAGCTATATCCCCGGCCCTACATGCTGTTAAAATTACATAGTTTAGGGGCTGGGGATATAGCTCAGTGGAATAAGCGCTTGCCTAGCAAGCGCAGGGTCCTGAGTTCGATCCCCAGTACCGCAAAAAAAAAAAAAAAAAAAAGTAGTTTTAAGAGTGTAGAAAGGGTTTAAGAGCATATGAAACCCTTTATAGGGTTTATAAAGGGTTTATAACCCTTATAGACAACCTTATAGAAAACCTTACAGAAAACCTTATAGACAGTCTATAAGAGTGTGGGAAAGATTAATAAGAGAATGAGAGACATTTATAGGAGTCGGGTTTATGAAGCCTTAAAATATATGTAAATAAAGAAATGTAATGCTACTACCTAATGGATTTTCACCTATTGTGGTGGTCTCTGGAACGTAACTCCTGTGATAGGTGAGGGATCACTGTAATACACAGAGTAAGAAGACAGTGCACAGAATGGGGAAAAATTTATGCTAGCTTTTTGTCAAAGGACTAAGAAAAACAAAGGACTAACTGAAAAATCAGACCCTCTAAATTCAAAGACCTAATCTAGAAATGAGCATCTGAGATGAATGGACATTTCTCAGAGAAGTATAAATGGCAAATAAATATATGAAAAAATGTTCAATAATGTTCAATATCACTGGTGATTTGAAAAATGGAAATTAAAACAAGGCTGAGATTCCATCTCACTCCAGAAAGAATAGCTATTATTAAGAAAACAACTAATAACAAATGCTGGTAGGGCTATGGGGAAAAATGAACCCTTCTGCACTGTTGGGATTGTAGGCTAGTACAACCACTGTGGAAATCAGTGTGGAGATTGCTCAAAAAACTAGCGTTAGTGGTCCATTTCTACCCAGCTAGTGCCCTTCTGCGTATCTGTGTATCCATGTTTATAGCGGCACAGTTTGTAATAGCTAAGTCTTGCAAGCAACCCAAGTGCCCAGACTTGGTTTTTAAACGGAGTATTAACCCTAAAGAAAGATGTAATTGAGAGATTTATAGCTAAATGGATGGACCTGGAGACCATAATCATATATGACATAAATCAGGTACATGTATAAATATCACATTCTCTTTGGTGTAACAAACTGAAAATGTAAGAACATAAATGGGCAGTAGATGTTGTGAAGTAGGAATAAACTGTTTAAAAAGAAAGGGAAATGAGGAGGAGAGAGAAAGGAGGAAAGGGAAAGGAAAAGATGAGAAAAAGAGGATAAAATGCAAACCGAGCTTTGAACAGTTTGGGGAAGAGGGTTTGAAAAGAGGGGATAGGAATGGGAGGGAAAAAAAGGAATCAAGATACATCATGTACAGAGGCAAAGTCCCTATAGTGAGCCTCATCGTGTGTACATGAGTTGCACAAATAAATTTAAATAATTAAATAAAAGCTGTGTGTAGCGGCACATGCCTGTAATCCCAGCACTGGGAGGCTGAGACAGGAAGAGCACAGGGAACGTGAGCATGGCTTGTGTTGCAGAGTGATGTCAAGGCCAGCCTGAACTATAGTGTGACTCCATCTTTACAATGAAAAAGGCAAGATAGAAGGAAAGAAAAGAGTAGTGTTTTTTTTTTTTTACATTTTAATAAGAGCTCAGTTTTTAAACAATAGACAAAAATTTTGAACACCTGCTTAATAACTCAAACATGAACAGATTCTAAATGTTTTTAGTTATTAAAATACAAATTAAAACTATAATGAGATATCACTTTCTCAGAATAGCTACAATTAAAGACAGGTAATATCAGGTAATCAGGTATAGATAAGGATGTGGAGCATCTGCTAACACTAGTGTAAATGCATTTCTAATAGTAATGCACTGGAAAACAATTTGATAGTATAAGTGGAGAACATGTATTATTCCTTTGATAATGAGTAAAACTTACAAATACAGTTGAATATTAGTTATGAGTGTTGTCAATGTGTTAAAACTTGGGAAGAAAAATTTTCAATGTATTGATAGTGATTTTCTTCCTTACACTTTTTAGCTAACCCTTTTCTCCACTAACCCTAATAAATAATAAAAGTCGGTCTTTCAGAACACAGGCTTGGAGAAAGTAAAGTTGGTTTTCATGTTTTATGCTGAGTCTGTGTTTTAACTTTATACTTTGTAGTTGTGTAACGTTGGTCATCAAATCAGTTTCTGTAAAGGTGTCTTTTTTGCAATATGAGGAATTGGATGTAGAACCTTGCACATGCTTAAAAAAGGCCTTACTACAGAGTTGTGTCCCAGACCTTTTTTTTTTTTTTCAGACAGGGTCTACCTAAGTTGCTCACACTGGCATTGAACTTAGGACCCTCCTGCCTCAGCTTCCTTACTAGTTGGGGTTATAGGTGTGTGCTACCATGTCTGACTATAAACCTATTTCTTTTCATTGTAAATATAGATTTGGTAACAAGTGCTTTGATTATCTCAAATGAAAAAATTGTAAAAGTTGCCTTTAGTGCTTTTTATATTGAACATTGTATTATTTATAGGTAGCTCCCCCTGGACCCCTCTTTGGAAACATAGTCTTGCTTTGTAGCCCAGGCCAATCACTGGGTAGCCCAGGCTGGCCTCAAACTTGGAATCCTGCTTCAGCCACACAGGTGCTGCAACTACATGCCTGTGCTACCATACCTAGCTATAAGCATTTTTGTTTTTCGTAGTATTATTTATGCTGACATATAATAGTTGCATTATTTAAAAGTTTTGTCAGCTTTTATTTCTCTTTTGCAGTGATAGGATCAGACTCAGGGCCTCATGTACCCTAGGCAAGTGCACAACACACTGAACAATAACTAGCTCTCAGCTTTAATTTTTAATGTGAATATTGATTGTGTGTGTGTGTGTGTGTGTGTGTGTGTATGTTTGTGTATTCTCCAACATAAACAGAAACTTTTGCATATTGGGTAATTTTTAATAGTGTAAAGAAATCCAGGTTCAGTAAGTTTGAGAATGCCTACCCCAGCAGTGTAGGCATTGTAGTATTGAGAGCTGAAGTTGCCTGGAGACTGTGTGTGGGTTCCAGCTCGCCGGGCAAGAGGATAAAGCACAGGGAAGGAAAGCTGCCCCTCCTTATGCTTAGGTTGAGGAGTGGAACACTTCTCTGATGCTTGGACTCTCCTTGTCAGAGTTTAGTCATGTAGGCAAACCAAATTCCAAGAGAAGTAACCCAGTAGCTATATATATATATAATTCTAGTAGATGTTAGTTGTCAAACATCAAGCGCTACCTGCCAGAACCACACGATTAGTTAAGTTTTTAAAAAATTAATTTTATTGGTATATTTTAGATATACATATTGATAACATTCACATGAAATTTATCCATGTACATGGTATATCTTGATTCCTTTTTTCCAGTTCTGCTTCCTGCAAGCCTTCTTTACCTTATTTACAAAAGCTTTATTTGCATTTTCCCTTCCTGTTTTCTTTTCCTTTTCCTTCCTTACCCCTTCCCTCCCAGTTCCCATTCCCATTGGAACGTTTTTTCCCTGTTTCATAATGTCGATACTACACTTTGGCCCTTAGTTATTCTTTTGGTTTCTCACACCAGAGAAATGTGGCCAGGTGTGGTAGGGCACGCCTGTAATCTGAGCATTCAGGAGGCTGAGGCGGGAGGATCGTTGCAAGTTTGAGACCAGCCTGAACCACATAGACCTTCTCTCAAAAATACAAAAAAAGTGATATTTGAATATGTGTATCCAGTTTATTTCATGTAAGAGTGTGGTCTCAAGGTGGATCCATTTAATTAGAAATGTCTCAGGTCTATCCTTTTTATGGCAGAGTAGTCATTGTATAAAAGAACCACATCTTCTTTATCCATTCATTGGTTAATGGACATTTGGGCTATTTCTGAGAGTTAACTGTTACAGACTGTGCCGCTGTAAACATGGAGTGCGTATTTCACTGTGATATGACGCTTTTAATTCTTTTGGGAAAATTCCAAGAAGGGGACTAGCTGGGTCAAATGGAACCTCTAGTTTTAGTTTTTTGAGGAATCTCCACACTGATTTCCACAGTGGTTTCAGCCGTCTTCCTTCCCACCGATAGTGGAGCAGGGTTCCTTTTTCTGTGCAGCCCTCTTGATGCCATTCTTTCCGGAGTGAGGTGGAATCTCAGTATTGTTTTCCTTTGCTTCTCTTGGATGATGAATGCTGTTGAACACTTTTTCATGTGTTTATTTGCCATTTCTACTTCTTTATCTCAGAAGTTTATATTCATTTCAGAGGTTCATGTTTGGATTGGGTCTTTAAATTTGAGGAGTCTGATTTTGTAAGTTCTTTGTATATTTTAGATATTAATTTCTTAAAGAACAGCTGGTAAAAATTTTTTCCACTCTGGGTTTTCTCTTCACTGTGTTGATTTCTTTTGCTGTGCAATAGCTTTTAATAAGATGAAATCCCAGTTGTTGATTCTTTGTGCTATTTCTAGTCCAAGAGGGGCTTTTTATGTAAAGATTTTGCCTACACCGATGTCTTTTAGAGTTCTACATATTCTGTCTTCCAACAGATTTAGGGTTTCTGTTGTAATATTTAGATCTTTGATCCAAGTGTATTTAAATTAAGTGCATGGGAAGAGAGATGAGTTTTAGTCTTCAGCATGTGGAAAGCCACTTTATCCAGCACCATTTATTAAAGAGGCTATCCTTTGGTGAAGGTGTTTGGCTTCTTTGTCAAAGATAAGGTGATTAAAGATGTCTGGAATTTTTTCTGCATATTCTAGTCTGTTCCACTGATCCTTGGGTGTCTCTTTTTTTTTCTTTTTGCCAGTACCATGCTGTTTTTATCACTGCAGCTCTGTAGTATAATTTCAAGTTGGGGATTGTGATGTCCCCTGCCTTGCCTTTGTAGCTTTTGGTTTTGCTATTCTAGGTCTCTTCTGGTTCCAAATGAATTTTAGGATGGTTTTCTCTAATTTTGTGATGTATGCTATTAGTATTTTGATTGGGATGGCATTAAATCTATGTAACAGTTTTAGAAGTGTGGCCATTTTCACTCTATTGGTTCTTCCTACTTAAAGAGCAAGGGATATCTTTCCATTTTCTGATATCCTCTTTGATTTGCTTTTTTAGAGTGTAATAGTTTTCATTGTAGAGGTGGTTAGATTGATTCCTAAGTATTTCATTGTTTTGTATGGTATTGTGAAAGGTGATTTTTCCTGATTTCTCTTTCAGTGAATTTGTTATTTTTGTACAAGAGTGGTATTGATTGTTGAGTGTTGCCTTTGTATCCAGCTATGCTACTTAATTTGGTACTAAATCTGAAAGTATTTTGGTGGAGTTTTGAGGGTTTTCTATGTGTAGAGTGTCATGTCATTTGCAAATAATAATAGCTTTTGAGTTTTGTCCATTTTAGTAAGGTGTTGGCTATTGGTTTGTCATAGATGGTTTTATTAGATTGAGATAAAGATGTTTGTATTCTAATTTTCTGTAGGGCTTTTATTCTGAATGGGTGTTGAACTTTGTCACATGCTTTTTCTGTATCTATTTAGATGATCATGTGATTTTTGTCCTTGACTCTGTTGATATGGTATATTACATTTGTTGATTTGTGTATATTGAACCATTCCTGCATCCCTGGGATAAATCCCACATGGTCATGGTGTGTAATCTTCTTGATGATTTGTTGCATTCTGTTTGACAGTATATTATTGATGATTTTTGCATTTATGTTCATTAGGGATATTGACCTAATTCTCTTTCTTGATTGGCTCCTTCTCAAGTTTTGTTTCCAAGAATGAACTTGGGAGTTACTGCTTTCTGTTCAATTTCATTAAAGAGTATAGGAAGTAGTGATATTAAGTCGTCTCTAAATGTCTTAGAGAATTCATCAGTGAATCCATCAGGACCTGGGCTTTTCTTTGTTGATAGATTTTTAATTGTTCAATTTCATTGACAGTGTGTTACTTAGGATTTGTCTGTCTTCTTGAGTCAGATTTGGTAATTCATATGTATCTAGAAATCTGTCTATTTCATCTGTGTTTTCCATCTTAATAGAGTATGGGTTCTTGGACTGGGGATATAGCTCAGCAGCACAGTGCTGCCTGGCAAGCGCAAGATCCTGAGTTTGATTCTTGGTACCTCCCCAAAAGAATACAGTACCAAAAAAAAAAAAAAAAGAAGAACGGGTTCTGGAAGTAGGTATAGATGATCTTCTGGATTTCTGCAGGATCTGTTTTGATTTCACCTTTTTCATTCCTAGTTGGATGGATTTGAGTCTTTTCTTTTTTTGATAAGATTGACTGAGTGTTTATCAGTTTTATTTAATCATTTCAAAGAACAAACTGTTTGATTTGTTCATTCTTTGTATTGTTTTCTTAATCTCCATTGCAGTAATTTTTTTTTTTAAATTTATTTTAAAGACAAAAGAATGGAGACACACGGACCAGAATAAGCCATAAACAATACCGAAAATACAAAATTATACAGAATATAGTAGGGAATTAGTACTGGATGTTATATTACATAATGTTATCTTCACATTAGTTAACACAAAAACATTAAAGGAAATACCAAATTATAGAGAAGATAGTAGGGAATTAGCACTGGATGCTGTATAATATAAAGTTATCTTCACTTCTGTTAATACAAAAACGATTGAGGAAATACAAAATTACAGAGAACATAGAAGGGAATTAGCTCTGGATGCTGTCCTACATAATGTTACCTTCACCTTTGTTACTCAGTTACACAGATGATGGCCCATTTCATCATTCAATTTTTCTCTTCCCTCATCTCCATTGCCCTACCACTCAATCAGTCATCTTCCCTGTGATAATAACTGTATTCCTGGGTTTATCTATATCCTTGGACTCTTGCCTTGGGAAGAGATATAGCTGCCTCAGACTACACTATAACATGCATGGGTGTATATAAACTGCCATGGTCGGAGGTGGAAAAGCACATATGCTCACAGCGGACTGCGCGGCTCCAACCCATCACCGTGCTATGGGTGGGGGTGGGTCCAGTCTGTGAAGTGCCTTCAGTGGGGCCCTCAGCGGAGCAGCCATGGGGCCCTCAGCAGAGCACCCGTGGGGCACACACCCCCGTCGGGGTGCCCTCGGTGACCCGTCTGGCTCTGTCCCATTGCCTTGATGCCAGGGGCCCTTTCTTCTCCTCTTAACCTCCTCCTGCTCTCCAGTATTACCGTTCCCCACCCTTTGCAGCTGGGCATTGGACAAATTTATGATGCTTGGTATAAGGGCTTGAAATCTCCCTGGCCCATTCTCACTGTGTTAGTTCAGGGTATGAACTGAATCTAAAGATTAGTTCTAGAATAGAGTTGGAGGATTGTTCTCGGGTCTGCTGCTTTTCATCTAATCCGTCACTATGGGTTCATGCAAGGTTCATATGTGCTAGCTGTAAGGAGACCCTCTTGGTGCTCACATTCATAGTTTGGGGTGAGTCCTGAAGACCGTGGATTTGTCCCATTGTTGCCAGGAACAGGCAGTGCTTGCTCAAGCCACCGAGACTCAAGGTGCTCCCAGAGAGAGTTGAGGGTGGGCACTGAGTCCTGGCAACCCAGCTTGTGCTTCCTGCTTGATGTTGGAGTGACAAGGGCACAGAGCCATGCAATCCACCTCCATCTGTATCTCCCTCTGGTTGCGGTGCTGGAGCCCCTGTCTGCTCCTCGGCTGGATCCCTGGTAGCCACTGTGGCTCACTGCCGAGGTTCCCCACTGCTCTCCACCGGTAGCCACTCACCCAGTGGAGAGGCAAGGGGCCACCACCTTGAGGCAGGCACAGAGCCAGTCGTGGTGGGCTGTGTACTAGTTGCATTGATTCTCTCCAGGCGCTGATTAGGAAGGTTGCCACAGGGTGGGGACTCTGCCCCAGTGGCTGTCTTAACTTCTCACCCTCACAATGGGTTTGACAACTGCTGCCAACCGCCATTGCCTCTTTTCCTCGCTGCGCCCTCCCCTCTCCGACCCTGGACCATCTCTGGGAACTCCGCTCTCCCCTGGCTGAGTCGGGAGGCTTCTGTGAGCATGGGTCTCCGAAGCTGAAGCTGTGAATGCCGGAACGAGGGCATGGGCCAAGGGTATGTTTGCAGCAGTGACTTCCTCCTTCTCCATCTCCTCTCCCCCTGACTGCACCATGGCAGATCTCCGATCCTTTCCTCCAGAAGAGGTTTTGCTTAGTCTTTCTGAGGGTTTCAGTTCCCATTTTAGATCCTTCCTGAGTTCAGGATACCCACCTCTTTCCTTTCTGTCCTTCATATGTCTCTATATTCCTATATTCCTTTGTCTGAGTGGCATTCCTCTGGGAGGTTCTCTCTCTGCTGCCTACCCGATCGCCATCTTGAAGTCCTCCGGACTGCTGCTTTTCATCTAATTTGTTGCTGTGGGTTCATACAAGGTTCATGTATGCAAGCAGTATGGAGACCCTCTTGGTGCTCATATTAGTAGTTTGGGGTGAGTCCTGAAGCCTGTGGATTCGTCCCATTGCTGTCAGGAATAGGTGGTGATTGCACAGGCCGCCGAGGCTCAAGGTGCTCACAGAGAGAGTTCAGGGTGGGAGCTGAAGCCCGATAACTCAGTTCATGCTTCCTGCTTGATGTTGGAGTGAGAAGGGCATGGGGCACTGTGATCCACCTCCATCTGCAGCTCTCTTTTGCTGTTGTGCTCCAGTTCCCATTTGTTCCTTGGCTGGATCCCTGGGAGTTGCTGAGGCTCTGGGGTCCCTGCCGATGCTCCCTGCAGCTCCCCACTGGCAGCCGCCCACACAGTGGAGAGGCAGGAGGCCACAGCCTCGAGGCAGGCATAGAGCTGGGTGTGGTGGGATGTGTACTGGCTGCTCTGGCTCCACCTTGCCTCCAGGTGCTGATTAGGAAGGTTGCTGCAGGGTGGGGACTCCGCCTCAGTGGTTGTTGCAACCTCTCATCCTCACACTGGATTTGACAACAGCTCCCAACCGCCATTTCCTCTTTTCCTGGCTGCGCCCTCTCCTCTCCAGACCTGGACCAGCTCTCAGAACTCTGCTCTCACCTGGTCGAGTCGGGAGCCTTCCATGAGCGTGGGTCTCCGAAGCTGAAGCTGCGATTGCTGGAATGAGGGCTTGGGCCAAGAGTGTGTTTGAAGCAGTGGCTTCCTCCTTCTCCATCTCTTCTCCCTCCGACTGTGCCGCGCCGGCCCTCTGACCCTTTCCTCCAGGAGAGGTCTTGCTTGGTCTTTCCTAGGGCTTCAGTTCCCATTTCAGATCCTTCTTGGGTTCAGGGTACACACCTCTCTCCTTTCTGTCCTCATATTGCTATATTCTATTGTCTGGGTGGCAATCCTCTGGGAGGTTCTCTCTCTGCTGCCTACCCGGTCGCCATCCCATTGCAGTAATTTCTGCTGTGATCTTTATAATTTCCTTCCCCATATGAGCTTTGGATTTAACTTGCTCTTTTTTGTCTAGAAGCTTGAGGTTCAACATTAAATTTACCATTTGAGCTTGCTTTGTTTTCCTCATATGAGTATTCAGTACTATAAATATACCTCATAGGAGTGCTTTCATTGTGTCCTGTAAGTTCCAATATGTTGTATTGGCATTATTGTTTAATTGTAGAAACTGTCTCATTTCTTCTTTATCTGTCACCCATTTTTTGTTTAGGAGGATGTTATTTAATTTGCATGTATTTATCAAATTCTTGCGGCTTTTTTTGCCATTGATTTCCAATTTCATTCTTGTTATGAAATATCTTTGTTATCAGACTGTGGTCTGATAATATGCATGAGTTAATCTCAGTTCCTTTGCATTTACTTAAGCATGTTCTATGAGCTAATATGTGGTTTATTTTGGAGACTGTCCCATGTACAACTGAGAAGCATGTAGACTTGGATATTGTGCAGTAGAACACTATAGATGTCTAAGTCCATTTTTTCAAAAGTTTGACTCAATTCTAATGTTTTATTGTTGGGTTTCTTTGTCTGATCTGTTCGTCTGTGACAGTGAGGTAATGAGGTCTCCCATTGTAATGGTATTAGTGCTTATTTCACTTTTCATATCCAATTTGTTTTATATAGTTGGTTGCGCTGGTTTTTGGTGCAGATATATTTATGGTTATCTTTTCCTCTTGGATTATTCCCTTAACAAGGGTGTATTGACCTTCTTCTCTCTTGATCAGTCTTGGCTTGAAATCCACTTTGTTTTCAAATTGTTTTTTTCTGGGTTCTTGTCACATGGAACAGTGTTTGCTATCCCTTGACTTTGAGTTTATGAATTTCTTCTCTAGTTAATTGTTTCTTAAATGTGGTATATTGGCGAGTCTTATTTTTTGATCCATTCTACCATCTGTTTCTTTTGATTGGTGAATTGTGAACATTAACATTCATGATTATAGCTGATATGTACTGACTTACCTTGTTACATTATTTTCCTGTTACTGGTTCCCTTTCTTTCCCCTTTAATTACTTGCCTTCCCTGGTGGATTCATTCTGTTGGAGTTCCTGTACTTTTTGTCTTTGTGATCTCTAGGAGTCCTGGTTTGTTGGTCACGCATTTCTTCAGATGTTCTTTGTCATGGAAATATTGTATTGCTCCATCAATTTGGAAAGATAGTTTTGCAGTGTGCATCATTCTTGGTTGGAAGTTGTTTTGTTTTAGGCTTGAAATACTGGTGGTAAGCTGTCCTTCACTTAAGGGTTTGTGTTGAGAAGTTTTGTGTAATTCTGATGGGCTTTGCTTTATAGGTGATTTATTTCTTTTCACTAATAGCTTTTAACACTGTTGTTGTGTTGAATTTCTCCAATTATACTGTTATGTGCCTTGGGGTAGTTTTCTTTTTTTCTTGATCATTCTTAATTTGAGTTCTGTGTGGCTCATTTAGCTGTATGTCAAATTATCTTTCCATGCTTCCAAAGTTTTCTGCTGTGACTTCTGTGAACAGGTTTTTTGTTGTTTGATGTCCTGCTTTTTCATTGATTCTCATCAATCTTACATTATTCTGAGTATCTGAGCCCGAATAACTCACCAGCCGCTGCCTCCATCACTCCATTCCCCATTGGTGTGTTTCCGCGTGGTGGCCTGTGTGGCCTCCAGTTGTCACTGTGCTTCTGCAGGTCCGGCCCTGCCCCCCACGCTGCGAGGCCCCTGCTGGGAACCAGGCTCAGGGAGAGAGTGCTGTTTGCCATCCCCTTCTCTTTCGTGTTGTGGTTCCTCCTTGCTCTTCCTGTGGGCTCTGATTCTCATATTAGATCCTTGGTGGGTCCCTGGTATCCACTTTTCCTTCTCATTCTCTTCCTCATGTTACATATTCCGGTGTCTAGATTCCAGATATGGGAGAGGCTGTGTCTCTGCTGTTCACCATTCTGCCATCTTCCCAGAAGTCTACATGATTAGTTTAATGGAGAAAAATGATGATAAATTAGGAAAAATCAGTTGTTAAAATTGAATCACCACTCATGATTTAAAATTAAAAACTATCTCTTAAGCTAGGTACGAAAGGAAACCTACAGTAAAAAACTGTTTTGAATGCGTTAATGGTGGAAATAGTCCTTCTAAAATCAGAAACAAAAGTTACACTCTCTCTGTTGCTACTAAACATTGAATAAGAGGTCTATTGTACAGAAAAAAGAAATCATTTTAAGAAATGGAAAGGGAGAAACACCATTTGAAAGTATTAAGATTGTTTATATTGGGAGTTGCAGATTATGGCTCACAATCCAAATGAGACACAATTGTTTTTGCACTGCCCATGAACCAAGAATGATTTTCTTGCATTTTCAGTGGTTGAAAATATTTCATAATACATAAATATTATGTGAAATTTAGATTTCAGTGTCTTGTATTAGTCATTTTCCTGTTGCTGGGACAAAATATCCAACACTCAGCCACACTTAAAGGAGGGCGAGGCTCTTCTTTTGTGTTTCTCTCTGTCCCTCCCTTGCTTGCTCCCTCTCTGCCTCCCTTCCTTTTTCTTTACTTTTTTTTTTGGTCTTTTTGAGACAGAGTCTTGCTTTGCAGTTCAGGCAGGCCTTGAGCTCACTTTGTAGCCCAGGCTGGTCTCGAACTTGAGATGATCCCCCTGCTTCAGCCTCCCAAGTGCTGGGATTACAAGCATATGCCACTATGTCTGCCCCTGTTTTACATTTTCAGGGGGCTCAGTCCATGGTCAGCTGGCCTCAAGGCAGAAGTAGCATGATGGAGCACACGGCAGGGGACAGCTGCTCACCCTGTGGCAGTGAGGAAGCAAAGACAGGAGTAGGTCTTTCCTTCAGGTCATGGCCCTGTGAGGGTCGTCTTAGAATTGTGTGTGCCACATAGCATTTTTCTATAAAAACTTCATCAAACTCATCACCAGTCAGTGATCCACCCTTTAAGACTGTATTGATAATGTTTTATACCTACTATATTGTCAAACAGTAAGAAATCAGCATATACTGAATATAGAGATGAGTAAGAATTCTTAATGCACTGTTAATAGGAATGTAAGTTGATATAATCATGCCATAAGATAATGTCACATCATGAGGTTCAAGTAAGAGGTATGCACCAGGAATTCTGAATATATACTTAACCCTAGAGAAAGTCTTATATGCACGTGGAGACATGTACAGGAATGTTCATAGCAATGGATACATAGTATCCATTTGACAGGAGAATGGGCATATAAAATTTACAAAAACATCATTGAATCTTAGAAATAAAATTGTGAAAAAATCAGACTATTACATTGTCTGAAAACTGTTGAACTAGAATATTTATACCAAGAGAATATACGAGTGAATTATGTATATTGTATAATTTCTGTGTTAATAATTATAATTAGAGACTGTGTCAAAAGTATAATTGAATTTTCATAAAGTAATATGCATATACAGTCATTTGTGTTAAGAAAGACATTTGCAAGTACTTGCAATTATACCTGAAAAAAATTAAAATTTTATTTATAGATACTAATATTTGTGATAGACCTGTTGTTTTAAAGAAGCAAGAGAGTAACAAACAGATAAATATTGGTGCTTCTCTGTGGGGGAATTGAAGCTAGAGAAATGCACGAAAAAATTCACAAACAAATCAGTATATATAGCCATATTGTTTCTAGTTAAGTTGGATGTTAGATTTATGCATTTCATTGTATTACTTCCTTTTTATATAGATACATGTATTGCTTTGTATCTTTTCCCAGTAAGATACTATTTTAAAGGAGGATGAATCTATAAGATTTGATTACCTAGTATTGTAAGGTAAAAGCCATAATGTATGCTGAGGTGGTAGTTGTTACGATGACAGGAATATATAAAGGGAAATAAGGAGTTTAGAGTTTTTATATTTTAAAGTTACCAAATAGATTTGGACTACATCATGAGGGATCCAGGTAAAGATGCTGTTGTGGGCTAAAATTATTTTACTAAGGCATGCTAGGTTTTTAAGATACCATGATAGAATTGTATTTATACAAGAGAATTTTTAAAATAAAATCTAGTAAGTAAAAAGGTTTTAGAAAAATGTCTTCTTAAAGTGAAGAATACATTTGCAGTGTAAAACTAAATATTTTTATATTGAAAGAAACAGGGAATGGTGAGTAACATTAGGATTTGAAAACCTGCTCTGATGCTTGATAACTATGTGTCCTTGGGCAAGTAATGGGGACATTTTGAGTTTCCATAGAAATGATAGTAGGAATAGTACCTTCTAGTATTGTTACAAAGCTAAATGAGAACACAGAAAGTCCAGTGCCCCCGTGTAGGTTAAGAATTCAGTGATGTTTTTCAGTGAGGACTTCATAATCTTTTTATTTTTCGAATAGATTGAAGATCTCCTGTGATTAAAAGCAATCTTTGTGACTCTAATAAGGAAAATATAAATAGGACAAAATAATTTTTCATCCTTGCTATTTAAAAAGTATATTCTCTTTCCTAATGATTGTCCCTTTTGCTTTATTGCAGATCAATGTAAGAGTAACTACAATGGATGCTGAGTTGGAATTTGCCATTCAGCCTAATACAACTGGGAAACAACTTTTTGACCAGGTATTTGACAACATGCAGCATGCAACTTATGATACCATAATATGGATATTTTTCCATACTTCTTTGTTGTTCTTTTCCTATATGTTTATCAATAATCACAGTAATGTACTTCTATGAATAATCCAAAAGTGTAGCACTTGCAGTTTATTATAACATGTTTTCAGGTAACTGAATAGCGATATTCCTTATTCATTCTCATTCCTATATTTATGATACAAGACTTTTTTAAATTTTAAAATCATTTTTAATTCATACACGTAATTACATGTAATGCGCTGTTAGTATATGTATATATAATGTGTACTGTTTAAATTAGGTTAAACATGTCTGTTCGGTTACTTCTTTCTGGGGAAACATTAATAACCTTTGTTCTGGTTTCTTGCAGTGTGTAGTTCATTACTGTTATCTGTAGTCTCCTTTCTGTTACTAGCACACCAGGCTTCTTTCTTCTTAGAACACTGATCAACCTTCCTCATTCTTCCCTCGTGCCATTCTCCCTAGCCTTTCCTAACCGTCCTTCTATTCTTAGTTTTTATGAGACAAACCATTGTATTACGCAAATGAGACAGATTACATGGTAGTTATTTTTTGGGGCCTGGCTCACTTAACATAATGATTTCCGGTTCTGTCCATGTTAGCAGGATAGGACTTTTCAGTAATAATATTAGCAAGTGTTTACCATCTCCTGTGAAAAGCATTGTAGTGGTGATTCAAAGGAATTCACAGACATTTTACATAAGTCTTTGAGTGAAGTAGGTGAGAGATCCTAGATGGGACAGTAGGAGCAAAGGACAGGGAAATATATGCCCTAATGAAACTGGTAACACACCAGTTTGGTATTCTGGACTCAAGGGATAGCACATAGAGGTCAAATATTGTCCTATTAAGTAATTTGGATTGTTGAGCATGTCTTTTTTTCCCCCCTTAGTCTTGAGAGTCTCATGTCTGTGTGTTTGTGTGTGTAGGAGAAAAAGAAAAAAAAAAGCAGTGCTTGAGAACTACTTTGAGGGATTTTGGCTTAATTGTTTGGGCCTACTAGAGTAGTTCTCTAAAACTTAAGCTGCTCGGATCACGCTGTATTATAACCCTGTATGTCACAAGTTTTACTGAGAAAAGGAAGAGAGATCAATGCCTAGAGGCCAGGTAAGAAACTGAAGAGGTAGATTGCTGTGAGAGAAGAAGGCAGTGTATCTTACATGACTTGAGACTTAGAGGATAATGATATTTATGTAAACTTGTGCATAGGAGCAGAGTGCCAGTCTATGGTCAAGTGAACTTGATCTTGATAATGAGAAAGTTAGCCAGGTGCTACAAAGGTATGCCTATAATCCCAGCACCCTGGCAAGCTGAGGCAGGAACATTGAAAGTTTGACCCCAGTCTGGGCAACTTACTCGGACCCTGTCTCAAAATAAAAAAGGGCAGGAGATGTAACTCAGTGCTTTAAAAAAAAAAAAAAAAAAGAAAGAAAGAAAGAAAGTCTACCATTACAGCAATAAATATTAGAGATCTTGGTTTTATTAGGTACCATTCTGTCACATACTGATACATATCTTGTTTGTTTGTTTGTTTGAGACAGTGTCGTGCTGTGCAGTTCAGGCTGGTCTTGAACTTACAATGGAGCCCATGCTGGCTTTGAACTCACAGCAGTCCTCTTGCCTCAGCCTCTCACATGCTGTGATTACAGGCGTGCTCCACCATGTCTGGCTGATCCAAATCTGATGAAATAAAAATTTCAAAATTTTGAGAAGTTTTTCATTTTCTGATTAGGTAATAACTAATAAAACCTTGGAAAGTGTTTTTTTGGATGATGAAAAGCTTTGTTTTTGTATGAATATATGAGCGAATTTATAAAGCAAGAGGTAAAACCATAAGCAGCTGTGTGCACCATGTTTGTGAACCAATAAATCACTTTCTGTTGATTCTTCTAGGCCTCCTAGCGCATGCGTGCACGCGTGTGTATGTGTGTGTGTAAATGCAAATAGAGTTAGTGTTTATTGTACTAAAAGGTACAAAGTGTTATGTTGACTAAACATGACACTGGAATTAATCATCAGGGAGCTCTTTTGGTATTAGATGTTGAGAAGTAAAGTATTTGCTTTTTAAAGTAGAATTATGTTCATTTGGATACCAGGGAAAATTAAACCTTACGTATTACATCACACAGTGACATGTAGTGGCTTAAAGTGTGTAGACTCTGGAGTGATACTGCTGTACCTGTTCGACATTGGGAGCATTGATCTCTTTGTCTCATTTTTGTGATTTGTACAGTTAGGTTAATGACACCGCTCTCTTACAGGGTTAGTTTTGAAAGTTAAATGGGAATCTGTGTAAAGTGTGTGTTACTTAAAACAGTATGTAATCAGAAGTTTCTTGTGTATACTGAAGAAGGGAAAAAGCTAGAGGGGAGATTAAGGCTATTAGATAATGTCACAGCTGAGTTTTCTGGCTCCTCCTGTGTTTGTTATGATGGGCTGCTGTTAGTTAAGGTAGCACCTGCACTCTCCTTTCGCTTAGCCAGCACAGAACCTCACGAAGCGTGCAGGCCAAAGCTGAGGCCAGCTACTTGGATTCACTTCAGCGTACTGCTCTTGACCTGTACGTTTCCTGTTCCTGCTGCTCTGAGCTTAACTGTTCTCTGTGACCCTGCTGGGAAAACCTGTCTTTTGCCAAAGTTAATATTTGGGGTTACTTTTTGTTTATATAAAATTAATTGTTTAATACTGATGAGCTTTTGTATAATCAGAGGGAAATTTGTTAATTGATGAATTTCTTAGCAGTTAAATGGTTTTTCCTATTTTTAATATTTTTTGTGTGTCATTTTAGTGAAATTTTTCAGATAAGGGAAAGTAGAGCAAAAGGTTCAGTTCGCTGTTTTGAAATCAAAAGCCTGCAGTATTTTGAGATTAAGAAAACCCCAAGAATGTTTATCATTATATTAAGTGTTTTTGTAAAGCTTTCGAAATACTGATGAGGTCACTTCCCCTGGCTTATTTCCTACATGTTTTAAACTACAGTTTTTCTTGTTTGTCAACAGACACCTTGTTAAGTGTGAGTATAGTGTGGGTATGTATCCTAGCCCCACCATTTTATTTACTCTGCTGCTTTTGTGTGCTTACCATTTTATAAGAAGAGTTGAGTATTAAGACATAAAATAGTGTTGCATATTAAAGAAGAATAAATACACTATAAGTAATAACACAGGTGATGGTGATAGAATACATATTTCAACCAGTAAAATACTACGTTGGGACCAGCAGGGAATAAGTCATTAATTTTATCTGGATGATAGGAAAGCTTTATTCACAGAAGACTTACTAGTTGAATGGGCCTTGAGGAATAAAGTATTGAACAGGTGATAAAACTACAGAAGAGACGTTATAGGCCGAGGAGAGGAGCATGAGCAAAGCAGTAGAAAGGTGAAATTTATGGAATGTTCCAATTAGCAGACTTCTTTTTTAGTACACGATACTACTTGCCTAAATACTATATTTGTAGGGGTAAATTAGTTCTTTTTTTGTTAACAGGAATTGAACTCATGATCTCAGGCTTGCTAAGCAAGTGCTTATGCTGCTGAGCTACATCCCCGGCCCCTGTAGGAACAAATTAAAAGAGGCATGTAGGATTATTATAACTTTATATTCTCCTGAGTTGTTAACTGTTGATATTATGATAGGAAATAAGGTGAAACAAAAATTCAAGTAAGAAAAAAAGATTAAAATGACATTACAAAATTGAGTATAGCAAATCTAAATTTAAGTCAGGCATGGTAGTGTGCACCTGCAACCCTCGGACTCTAGGGAACTGAGTCAGCAGGGCCAACAATTCAGTGCCCACTTGGAACAAAATGAGACCCTGTCAAAAAAAAATTGAATTTAATGTTCATTGAATATGTCAGACTTAGGAAAAAGCCTTTTATATGGCAAAGAATATATCTGTGCTTAGGTAGTTTTGTTCTTTTGATGTATAATGTCTAGTATTAGTTACCTAGTTATAATGTGTGTTTGAACTATTTTGTTTTCTAGGTGGTAAAAACAGTTGGTTTGCGTGAGGTCTGGTTTTTTGGCCTGCAGTATGTTGATAGCAAAGGTTATTCTACATGGCTTAAACTAAATAAAAAGGTTTGTATGATCAAATTAACTTAAATTTGAAGTTATAAATTTTAAGCTGGTAAAGCTAAGGGTCTGACAAATTGTGAGCCTTTTACAGCTATATATGTTAATCATTACAAGGTATCAGGTAGTTTAAATCATTTAAACGCCATCAATTTTCATCTTAGAAAAAGATATGCTCATTGTTTTCTACTTGAAAACTTAGCATGTAAGAATCACTGACTTTTGGTGAGTATTAGAAATGGTGTAGCTAAATACTTGCACCCTAATTTCAACGTATACAGGATCAAGCTGAGCATGGTTGGGCAGGACCGGAGTCCCAGCTCTAGCGGGGCTCAGAGGCTCATACGTTTGAGCACACTCTGGGCAACTTAGTGGAGCCGTCTCTCAAAACAAAAATTTTAAAGAAGGCTTTGAGATACAGCTCATTGTGAAGACACTGGATTTAACCCTTGTACAAAAAATCCACAGGATAAGCTTCTCAGGAATGTAAAGAGGAGCTTTCCACTATAGCTAAATGGAGGAATTTTTTCCTTACGTGGGTGCAGATTTACAGTCTTACGTAGTACTGCTTACTGACTTAGAATCTGTCCATGCTATAACTTGATTCTTTTTCCATTCTTTTACCCTCCCTTTAACCCATCCTCTTATTTACAAAAGCTTTCTTTGCATTTTTTTCTTTCTCATCTTTTTTTTATTTAGAATCTTTCATTTCACTTCCTACTTTCCCCTAAAAAATGTGATGTGATTAGATTCATTTATTGTGAATTTAAGATTTTGTTAATTATACTTGCAATTATTGTTCCAGGTGACACAACAGGATGTTAAGAAAGAGAATCCTTTACAGTTCAAGTTTAGAGCTAAATTCTTTCCTGAAGATGTTTCTGAAGAATTAATTCAAGAGATAACCCAAAGACTTTTTTTCTTGCAAGTTAAAGAAGCCATCTTAAATGATGAGATATATTGCCCACCAGAAACTGCAGTTCTTTTGGCATCCTATGCTGTTCAAGCCAAATACGGAGATTATAATAAAGAGATTCATAAGCCAGGCTACTTGGCTAATGATAGATTACTACCCCAACGGTAAGTGAAACATGCCTTTAGGTTATAGTCTCTGAACATTTTACACCAGAACTTTCTAATTAAAAAATTTTTTTTTACCTAAGACTTAAGTCTCAGAAAAGTGGATCAGCAAGTATTTTTTCTGATCAAGTGTATTTTTAAAAATCATGATCTAGCCATTACATAGATTTATATGATCTGCAATTGCCTGATGTTGATTTTTTTTTTCCTCTCTCCTGATTTCCATAGGATGGGCAGTAAGGAGGCTTCGATGTTTTGAGGTTGAGGAAGGTTGTCAATTGTTGCTTAGTAAGCATTGTGAAACAGGTAGATAGGTGTTTAATAAATGGTTGTTTATTTAATAAATTTTGAGAAAGGGTCTTGCTAAGTTGTTCAAGCTGGGGCTGAATTTGTGATCTTCCTGCCTTTGCTTCCCAGTGTGCTGGGATATAGACCTGTGCCACAATACCAAGCTGTTTTTATGTTTGTTGTTTGTTTGTTTTCTTTTTTGAGACAGGGCCTCACTATGTAGTCTAGGCTGCCCTTGAACTCATGTAGCCTGGCTGGCCTTGAGCTCAGGGTGATCCTCCTGCTTCAGCCTCCTGACTGCTTGTATTATAGGTGTGCACCACCATGCCTGACTGTTTTTGTTTTTGAAAAGGCTTTCTGACTGAGATTTTCAGTCTTACAGGCTAGTGCTGTGTTGCAGTCTGCAGTACTGAGCAACCTCTTTAAGTTATCTTAAAATATCATGCCATAGAAAAAGGAACTAGGTTTTGAGTACTGATTCTACCCTTTGGTAGTTCCATACAAAGCCTAAAATTTCTGAGCTTCAATAACTAACTGCAGAATTAGGATAAAAGTTCTGTTCTGCCTGACATCCAGCTTGTGAATACAATTCACAAACTTTGATGAATTACATCTTTAACTATAATGTGATACAAATGTTATTTGATAATTGTGTAATCTAGAAAGTGTACTGTCAAATATATTTTAAAATCTCAGTCATTAAACTTCGGTATCACACATGCCCCTGATGAGAAAAAGTTTATTGAAGGGCAGAGGATATAGCTCAGTGGCGCAAGTGCCTGCCTGGCAAGTGCAAAGCCCTGAGTTTGATTCCTAGTACCAAAAAAAAAACAAAAAAAAAAACAAAAAACCCCACACAAAACAAAGTATATTGAGATTTTTGTTTTAGAACCCGGAAAGGTTTTTATTGTTCTTGAAGGTCCCACCTTCCATCAGCACTGTTTGGGGCCAATCTTCAGCATGAGTTTTGGTGAAGACAAACTGTAGAAATGTTCTTCTGGCTTTTTTCCAGCCCCAAATCCTTCGTCTGTGCTTTTTTTGAGGCAGGATTTCACTGTGCTGTCCAGGCTGTGGTTGAATGAGATCTTGCCTCAGTCTTCTAAGTGCTAAAACTACAGGCATTGTGCCCAGTTCTCTCAGTTAAGTAGTGAGTTGAGTAGGCAGTGACTAGGACAGATGTTGTTTGATCTCTGTTTTTAAGTGCAGAAGAGGAGAGAAGCCCCTATCTAAAATGATCAGCAATTCAAAATAATATTAGGGGATGTAACATCATGCAAGCCAAAGTAAAAGAATGTTTTAAGGAGAGAATGCGCAGCACTGTTGCATAATGCAAAGAGATCAAATATGAGGAAAAGCTAAAGTGTCGGTTGGAATTAGCAATTGGTAGTGACATTAATGGATTGTGTGTTCTCCATTGAAACCAGATCGTGGGTTGGGGACAGTAAATGACAGGTACAGAAATTATAGTCAGTGAACATGGACGGTGCTTAAAAGCACTTCAGTTCTGAAAAAGAAATGAATATTGTAGGGGTGAGAAGGTGGATTTCTAGATTTGTTCCTTCAAAGAGGGGAACGTAATATTCATTTCTTCTACTTCAGTGCTACCAGCGGCCCTGTAATGGTGAGCAGTTGGTTACCCCAGGTGAGGCCTCTGAGGCTGATTGCCTACTTCTCAATGAGTGTGACGCAAGACGGCTGGAGTGTAGAGAGACAGCAAACAACAGAAAACACCAGTGCAAGGACCACATTCCTCTCTCCAAAAGCAAGAGCTTGAGAATAGATGCACAGAGAAAGCAGGAGTGTGTAATAAAAACATAATGACCAGACTCCATTAAAAGTCCATTTTAAGTTGTGTATAACTTGTCCAGGGAAGATTCTGGCCTTAAGATTCCTTTATATTGCCAAGAAATCCCTGAATTTCATGCAAAGTTTTTACTGAGTAAAACAACAGTATTTTAATACCACTGCTTTTGCTATTGGTAAAGTAGGATCTAAGTATGCGTCACTAAAGGAAAGTGAATAATTATTATATGGCACAAAGAGAATCAAAATCATGATCTGTAATATGTAGAACTGTAGCTGTGAGCATGTTGACTTTTCTGATAATGTGTTAAATTACTAACAGTAAAAAATAAGAATGGTGGTATTTGTTTACATTTGAATAATAAACACTGGAAGGATATAAAAGAAATCAGTATGTAATTTAAGGGGCAGTTGGGCTCGAGAACTGTGGTTTCTGTCCTTTGATTTCCTATATTAAAAATGAAAGAGCCAACCCAGGTGTGGTAGTGCATGCCTATAATCCTAGCATTCAGGAGGCTGAGGCAGGAAGATTGCTATTAGTTCAAGGCTAGCCTGCACTACATAGTGAATTCAAGGCCAGCCTCAACTATATAATGAGACCCTGTCTTAAAAAACAAAACTAAAGAGAGAGAAAGCCTATTTTGGGGGTTCTATTTATTCATTAAAAATATTTGAATTCCTATAAGCTATCTTTACAACAGCCATAGTTAAAGCTGTATTATTTAAAATAATTCAAATTGTCTAGAAGCTTTTTACTTTGAGTTAATTATAGATTCAAATACTATTGTTTTATATATATGTTTTTGAGACAGGGTCTCATTATGTAGTTTAGGCTGGCCTCGAACTCTCTGTGTAGCCCAGGCTGGCCCCAAACTCGTGGCAATCCTCCTGCCTCAGTCTCCTGGATCCTGGAATCATAGGGCCACTGTGCCAGGCTCAGGTGCTCTTATAAAAAAAATGGTAGATTCCAAGTATCCTCCTCCCAGATGGCAACTTCTTGTGTAAGTATAGTTCAGTATTATAATTAACGTATTGCCATTGACATAATCTACTCACCTTACTCTAGAATGCATCGATTTCACATGTACTCATTGTGTTTATGTATTTCGTTCTGTGCAATTATCATGTATATTGAGTCTTATGACAATACACAGCCAAATTAACAGAATAAGTCTAGACTTCTAACAGAACATTAATTTTGAGTCATAAATAAGGTGTTACAGATTTGTTTCTCCCTTTTAGTGTTTTGGAACAACACAAGCTGACAAAAGAACAGTGGGAAGAAAGAATACAAAACTGGCATGAAGAACATAGAGGAATGCTGAGGTAGTTGGTTGACTATTTCATGTGTATTTTTTCAAGTTAAAAGTATTGTTTTTTAAGTTCTGATTTTTAGTCTTACTTGATCACTCTAGAATCATTTGACTTATATGAATTAATGTAAAAACATTAAATTTTAATCCAAGGTATTTCTGTACTTTTAGCATTTAAATACTTAAGTATATTACATTTACCTTTATTTCAACAGGGAAGATTCGATGATGGAATACTTGAAGATTGCACAAGATCTGGAAATGTATGGTGTCAACTATTTTGAAATAAAAAATAAAAAGGGTACTGAATTGTGGCTAGGAGTTGATGCTTTGGGCCTGAATATTTATGAGCATGATGACAAGTAAGTAAATTAGTTGAGTAGTGAACTAGTCAGTATTCAGTGGCCTACATGGTTTCGATATTGTGCTGTTTGTAAAACTTCTTGTCTCGATTACCCTTAATTTTACCCTCCATTTTCTTACTAGCACCTTGTAGTTTCAGAGTTCTGCCTCCCAGCGTCCTCATCAAGCAGGATGATACTTCGATTTGACGTGTGTCTTTTGGGAGTTGTGTTTAGTAACTTAAAGTTTTCTCCTGCATTGCTGAGGGTGTAGCTCATTGGCCGTGGACCATGTGCTTAGTATGTGTGATGCTCTGGGTTGGATTCCCAGCACTGCCAGAATTTTTGAAAAAGATTCTCTCAGTAGGTTAAGAATTATTCCTTACATTTCATTATGCCTAACAAATAGTTTGAAATTGAAGTTAATGTACATAAGAAACCAGAAACAATGAGAAAATAAAGTTAATAGGGTATATTTGTTGCATTTTGGAGCATGTTTTTTGAACATTTATTGGAATTGCTTTGAATAATTTTGAACATCAGTAGAATATCTCTGTAGTAAGCTTGGTGAAGAGCATAGCTATATTTTGCAATTGACGGGCATTTTGTTTTATTTATTTATTTTCTCTCTCTCTCTCTCTCTCTCTCTATATATATATATATATTTTTTTTTTTTGGCGGTACTGGGGATCGAACTCAGGACCCTGCGCTTGCTAGGCAGGTGCTTATTCCACTGAGCTGTATCCCCAGCCCTGTTTTACTTTACTTATATATAAATAAAATCCATCAGTACTTTTTGTATATATACATATATATGCTAAATAAACGCTATCGTATATATGAAACTATATAAAATGTACCAGATTCTTGTAACCCTTTTTAGAAGTATAATTTCTTCCATACTCTTTATTTTACCAGACCACAAAAGCAGTCAAGTCTATACCAGTAAAACCTTTTCCTAAGGTGTTCCAATATTATTTATTCTGCATTGGTTCTAGAATTCTAGCTTTCATGTACATGTATCTAATAAAATGTATACTCCAAACCATATATAGTGATTCCAAAAAAGAATTTTACAGATCTTACTCCATTATATTACAGCACAAATTAGAATGCTGTATTCAGAAGAAAAATTTGGTTGGAATTCTTTTTTAAAAAAAGATCATTTCAAAACTAATTTTTATGGATGAACTCTACTTTTCTTCTTTTTAACATTTTTGTATTGATTTCCAGGATCATCTCAGGCACTTGTTTTAGAATTTTTTTTAAGTAGAATATAAATGTAGGAAAGTATTTATAACATTAAGACTATTGTGTTCTCACCGCCTCATTTTCAAGCAGGCTTTGATTTATCTCTGGCCATTGTAAGGCAGTGTACCACATTGAGTAAAGAATGTTTTACAGAGAAAAGATAATTTGGTGTGCTATAGGATTTACTTAGGCATTAAAGTAGTGTGAATAGGTAGAGGTTCTTGCTTCATCAGAAGCCTGACTGAAAGGTGTCTTTTGGCTGTGTAGCTGTCACATTTTTCACTCTTGTGATTAGCAGACGATGGTAATGCATTTAATGGGTACACAGTGAAATAACAGTCTGAATGAGAAAAATATATGAAAAAGCAGAAACAATTATTTATTCTGATTGATTCCCTATATGTTTGGGAGTAGGATGGTAAGAGGGAGCGACTATCATGTAGTCTTAGAGTTTGACTTCCAGCTCTACCATTTATCCAGCCATTCATCTGTGTGAATATTTGAAACTTTTTTTTTTTTTTTTTCCTTTTTGAGACAGGGTTTCACTACATAATTCAGGTTGGCCCTGAACTCACTTTGTAGCCCAAGCTGGCCTTGAACTTGCAGGGATACTCCTACCTTAGCCTCCCAAGTGCTAGGATTACAGACATGCACCACCACGCCCAGCCTAAAACTTCTATTGAGATATAATTCATGTATTATAAATTAATCCTCTTGAAATGTACTCAAAAATACAAAGTCTTTAGTATAGTCATAGGTCCAAACCTTTTTTAATTAAATAGAGGAAGTAATTCACTAATTTATGTGCAGCATCTACATGAGAAATTACAGTGGTGTAGTGTTTACTCCTTCTTTCTTAAACATAGTTTAAACTGATAGGTGTAGTAGTTTGAGACCAAACAGAATAAAAACTAAGCAGAACTAGTGCTAAGTAACCCCAAGAGGTTCACTTCTATACCAGTTGCCAGATGGTTTTTTCTAGGTAACTTTAAGAAAATAACTGGGTCATGACACATT
Organism: Dinomys branickii; assembly: GCA_004027595.1. Classification (NCBI taxonomy): domain Eukaryota; kingdom Metazoa; phylum Chordata; class Mammalia; order Rodentia; family Dinomyidae; genus Dinomys; species Dinomys branickii. Next base: position 117,968 of record PVLD010004609.1, read on the forward strand.
TATGAGATATTTGAATGGCTGTTATTAGGTTTCTTTTGAAGTCAACCAAATATTATGAGTACATTAATACATTTTGAAAATCTAGGATTCTTCTGGGTAGTCATTCAGATAAACTAGACCCAGAAAGTTACTGATTTTGTTTACTGTTTTCCTGCTTTTAATTAAAATGATGCACTTTTTTTTTCTTTTTAAGATTGACACCTAAAATTGGGTTTCCCTGGAGTGAAATCAGAAATATTTCATTCAATGACAAAAAATTTGTTATAAAGCCAATAGACAAAAAGGCACCTGTAAGTAAAATTTAATTTTTGTGTATTCTTTAAATTTCTGCTACTTTCCTACTCTGTTGCTTAAAGAATGGTATTGACATTTATTGAGCTGGTTCTGAGAAACCATTCTGTAGTTTGCCCATGATAAAAAATAACACAGTATTGTTGAAACATACAAGATCTTAAAAAGTTTTTACAAGATATAAAAGCATTTTATTTTAGCTGAGATTCATTTATGAAGTGTATAATATTTATTAGGTGAACAATCACCATTTTTAAGAAGCACTTTTAAAATTTTTATATATTGGTGGCTTGAATGTAGTAGAAGTAGCCTTATTCTAAATTAACTCTTTATAGTTTTGCATTATGAATTTTTTTATTCATACATTCATTCATTCATTAGTTCAGGTTGGCTTTGAAGTAATTATGTAGCCCAGGGTGGCTTTGAATTTGAAATGATCTTTCTGCCTCAGCCTCCTAGGTCCTGGGATTATAGGCATATGCCACCATAGATTGCATGAACTTTTATTTTTATAACTTGAAGCCTTGGGTTTTTAAATTTAATATATATTTAAAATTTATCTAGTGTCAGATTTACTCTGACAGTATATTCCATCTCTGTGGACTGAAATTATAAAATATTGAAAAGCATTTCTAGGTTAAAAAGCTATGAACTAGGAACAATTTTGACATTAGCGGTATTATTTATTTATTATTATTATTATTATTTTTTGTGGTACTGGGGATCGAACTTAGGCATGCGCTTGCCAGCCAGGCGCTTATTCCATTGAGCTATATCCCCAGTCCATTAGTGGCATTTTAAAAGCAAAGATAAACCTCTAAAGTATAGGGGATAGGTGTTGATAGTAATTTAGGTGAAGAAAAACAAGTACATAAATATATTAAGTGGATAAGATATTAAGCTCATTACAAAACTGTTGAGTTATGAGGGGGGTGAGAAATTGGTTACATGGAAAGGTGCACTACTGAATTGCAGTACTGGGGATTGAACTCAGGACCTTATGCTTGCCAGGCAGGCGCTTATGCCACTGAGCTATATCTCCCTGTCATACTGAATTAGAGTTATAAAATTTATTGATTTCTAAACTATATGTGATGTGTTCCTAATGTTAATATACAGAATGTGTTCCTAATGTTGATATTAAAGTAGATTGTTGTGAAAGACATTATCTTCGAAGATTTTAAGTTCAGAATATTTTATGTTTAGGATTTTGTTTTTTATGCACCTCGTTTGAGAATCAATAAAAGGATTTTGGCCTTATGCATGGGAAACCATGAACTGTACATGAGAAGAAGGAAGCCTGATACCATTGAAGTACAACAGATGAAGGCTCAGGCTCGGGAGGAGAAACACCAGAAGCAACTGGAAAGGTATGAATGTGTAACCTTACATTTTTAATTGATAGGAGCAGGCGATCTAAAATAGAAGACTGCTCAGTTTAAGTGCCCTGATTTTGGGTTTTTACTTGTGTTCATGTATTTAAACTGAAAGTATTATTCCATTATCCTCATTTAAAATGAGTATGTGTACTTTTCAAGGTGGAAATCTTTGACAGGTATTTCTGAGAAAGTAGCTTTTCATGATTTAGATAATGCTTTCTTTTATCATAAATGCTTTTCACCAACAGGCACTGTAGTTAGAAAATTGCCCATTTGTTTTGCTTGTGACATACTTAATTTTGCGGGGTATAAATGTACTGAAATACATAGAAACAGTATTAGTGACATTATAGAACTCACCTGATGGCTGTGGATATAGCTCAGTGGCATAAGCACCTGCTTAGCAAGAGGAAGGTCCTGAGTTTAATCCCCAGTACAGCAAATAAATAAATAAGAAAAAAATAGAACTCACCAGAAAAGGCACTATGTAAAGTAGGAAAACAGTAGTCCTTGCTAAACCTACTGATTTTTTTTTTTTTGGACTGTTTTTCTTGAATTTAAATAAGGTTTGAATATAAATACAGTAGAATTGAGAATTTTAAAAATGAAATGATATTGAATAAAATATTTATGGACCTTGGAATCATATTACTGAGTCCAGTAACATAACTCGCAAATCAGATTCCAGACAAATTTTGACTTCCTGCTTTATTTGAAAAAAATTACTATTCTTGAGAAAGTTTTTATAGAACAAGATAAAAAGTAGAATAGATTTTTAAAAAACAAACCCAAGGCCTGGGATTGTGGAGCATCCCGGCACTGGGGATGCTGATGCAAGAGGCTTGCCGTGGTTCAAGGCCATCCTGGACTAACAGTGAGTTCAGTCTGAGCTAAACCAAAAAACAAACTAAAACAGAAAACCCACCCAAAACTGGGGATGGTAAACATACATATTTCATACATATTGGAAATAACATGATTGGTATCTAGTAATTTAATAGGCTCTCTGCCTATTATAAACTTCTAGTATTTGTAGTTAATGATTTTTTATAAAAAAAAGTTATAGCAGACACTTATTAATTTTACTTCTTTCATAATTTTAAGTCAGATTGCCCTGGGGACTCTGACCTAACGTTTTATATGGGCATGAAGCTTTTCAATAATTCATGGTCCTATTACCAGAGAAACCAAGTTAGATTATTACTTTAGGGTCTGTCTTTTGGTCGTTCTCATATGCCCTTCAGTTACATGGTGGTTCCAGTTTTACAGTCTCACGCACTTTGTAAGCACCACTCCCCAGCCACTTCTTGGGTTTTAGTCTAAGGGCATCTCTTCTTTCCTGACACTTGTGTGCTGTACACAGGCCTTGTTAAATACTTGCTTTCATGTTCCTGCATTAAAAATTTTTTTATTGTGCTTTATTTTCTATACATTTTTATAGTTTGTTTTGAGACAGGGTTTGGCTTTGTAGTTCAGGTTGCCCTTGAACTCACTATGTAGTCCAGGCTGACATCGAACTCAGAGCATCCTCTTGCAACCTCCTAAGTACTGGGATTACATGTGTATACCACCATGCCAGGCTTAGTCTTTATTTTTTAGAATCATCATCTCCTTAAAGCTTACACTGTCTCTTTAAGTTCTTCTACAGTGTCATAAATTCTATGTAAAGTTACTTTCTGTGTAGTTTCTGTATTTCATACCATTCCAGATGATGTCTCAACTGGTTTTTTTGTCCATAATGTTGATATATTAAAATAAACAGTTTTGGTTTTTTTGGAGACAGGGTCTCACTATGCAGTTCAGGTTGGGCTTAAGCTCACTTTGTAGCCCAGGCTGACCTTGAACTTGCAACGACCCTCCTGAGTATGGGGATGACAGGTGTACGCCCCCATGCCCGGCTGTAGTAGATTCCTGACTTCCAACTCAGTTTGTTCTCGAGGGCTGGTTGTGACTCAAGTTGGTTGTATGTCAAGGCTATTTTTCCCATAAGAAATAAATACCCATAATGTGTTGCAAACCTCCGAAAGCACCCCTTAACTAACCTTTTCATAATAAAAAAGGGTTGTATAATGTGCATAATTTATCACAGACACCAATAATTTCCTAGTGTATTCACCAACAAGTTATAAAATATGCCTAGTTTACCAGAGACAACAATTTCATACGATACTCAACATTCAAGTTGATGTCTTTGGCTTGCAGGAAGGAGGATGAAATGGAAGGTGGTTGTATTTGGAATGAGTGCCGTTCAATAAGAACATCAGAAGTCTGGCTGGCTGGTGTCCTTTTGTTGCAGCAAAAATAAAAAATCGGGTTCAACTCCGCAGGGGATCCAAAAACTCATTCAGAACAAATGGAGTTTTTAATTAATTTTAATTTAGAACCAATTTGGACTGGTCATTGCTCCCCATTCCCGACCAGAGAATGTGGCCCTTAACTGCCTTTGTTATATACATTTTTGGTTTCCATGGTAATAGATTGGAATGTCCAGGCCTGGCCACAGTTGTTTACCTTGCATCATGTGACCAGGTGAGGCTCTGGCCATAATGATATATATACTTTAACAATTCAGGCTAGGAGAAAAATTTCAGGACAAAGAACTGGAAAGTTAACAACCCCTCCAGGATGTTTCTCAAGACACATTTTGAAGCTTGTCTATCTTAAAATGTTGTGCTAAAAGTCACCGCCCCTTACATTCCCCCCTCTATGACTTCTTTTTCTTTAAGAAATACAAAGTATGTCATATGACGGCAGCCTGGGCTTTACTTGACATAGTGTGGATTTCTCCAAAATCGAGGTTTTCTACGTTATATATCAGAACGAAGGACGCCATAGGTTGTTGGGCACAAGGAAGGCACAGAGAATCAAGTACGGCCTGGCTCAGTCCAGCAGAGTCCACCCGGGGGCGCTTGGGGTGTAGCTGCAGCGATGTTTTCCTTGATCCGTTAGACTGGAGGTCTTTCCTATTGCTGCAACTAAAATATGACTAGCATTGTCAGAACAGAAGTAAGACACACAAGCATGTTAATATAACCAGTCCATTGTAGGATCCATGACAGGTCTGTTGGCAGCAGACTTTGCAATGGGCTTGAAGATCTCTTTCTTTTCTCTTATGGCCCCATGTTCCAGGATGGCATCCACAGAGGTGCTTTATAACCTGTAATACACACACATACCCTTGTCCCCATGTTCCTAACTGTACTGGTACACCTTATTTATTAATTAATTTTTTTCTATCTATTAATATCTTGTAGTCATACTTTTCTGTTGGTTAAGACCAAGTTAAAGTGAAACCTGTACTGATTAAAATTAATGTCTTGTTACCTATCAAGGTCAGTTAACTCTCCTCAGGATTTACCTGGGAACCATGTATAGCACTGCTCAGTACTTCTGTCAGTGTCAGCCATCAGGATGAGTCACGGCCTTTGCTTGACCAAGTTGCTTTCTTTTTTTTTTTTTCCACACTCCATTTCTTTTTTTTTTTTAT